>PVIU01002074.1:0-19223 GCA_004026605.1 Ondatra zibethicus | reverse complement strand
GTTGAAGGGCATACAGAAAACCAATAAAAAATGGTACCTCCTGAAATGGAGAAACTTCTAAAAACAAAGGACACAGTGAACAAGATAAAACAGCAGCCCTCAGAATTGGAAAAGATCTTCACCAGCCTCACATCTGACAGAGGGCTGATCTCCAAAATACACAAAGAACTCAAGAAACTAAACACCAGAATACCAAATAATCCAATTAACGTTTGGGGTACTGATATAAGTAGAAAATTCTCAACAGAATAATCACAAATGGCTGAAAGGCACATAAGGAAATGTTCAACATCCTTAGCCATCAGGGAAATGCAAATCAAAACAAACATTTGTACTTCATCTTAACATCCATCAGAATGGCTAAGATCTATCAACAAGTGACATCTCATGCTGGCAGGGATGTGAAAGAAAACACTTTTTGCTGTTGGGAGTGCAAACACAAACAGCAACTGCTGAAATCAGTGTGGGGGTTCCTCAGGAAGGTCGGAATTGTCCTGCCTAAAGATCCAACTCTACCATTTGGGCATATACCCATATGATGCTTTACCCTACCAGAGACATTTCCTCAACCATGTTTATTGCTGTTCTATTCATAATATTCAGATATTGGAAACCACCTAGATATCCCTCCACAGAAGAGTGAATAAGGAAGATATGGTTCATTTACACAATAGAGTATTACTCAGCTGTGAAAATACAAGAAGTTTTGAAATTTGCAAGTAAGTGTATGGAACTAGGAAAAAAGTTAATATTCCAAGTGAGCTATCCCAGACCCAGAAAGAGAAATATGATATTTGGTTTTATGTGGATATTAGCTCTTAAATCAGTGATGATCTAGCTACCGTCTATAGAATCACAGAGGTTGAGTGTAGAGTAAGGGACTGGGGAGAGAGATCTCATTATAAAAGAAAAATAGAATAGATAGCTAAGGATTGATTGGGGGACTGGAAGGAAAGATCAAGTTGGAGATGGCACAAAGGAAGAAATGCAGTGAGAGAACGCTAAAAATTAAGGGTTATCTGGGGGATAGTATAGAAATCTAGTATAGTAGGAGCTTCCCAAAATATACACGTATATGAAGGTAATCTAAAAGAAACTGCCAAATAACGGTGGGGGCAGAATCTGAACTAATCATCTTCTATCACCAAATAAACCCTCTAGCAGTGGGATTGCATTATATCTGATTGAGTTGTTGACAAAAAGTGTCCATACAAATCCTCAAACAACTCAGGCTGTTGCCAAAATGATAGGTTGGTCCCCACAAACTGATGGCAAGGCCCATCGCTGAATACAACGCCTCCACAACTCGAGGGGAGGGGTGACTACTAGCTGGGGCCTACGAAACCCTTCACCCCTGACTTCTGGCATCATTATTACAGAAAGTTACTTTTCAAGCTACCAAATGAGAAATGTAAACACCAATCCCACCACCAACACTTTGCTCTAAAATGGTGTCCAGCCTGCAAGACATGCTAGTGCAACTGTGGCACAAACTTTTGGGAATAATCACTCAATATTTGATTTTGCTTAAGGAGATGGAACCCACAACTGATATTGCTGGATGGCGCAGAACCTCAGACTAGATAGTCTGAAACTTAGAGTCAAACCTAATATAGTGTTTTTAAAAAGAAAAGAAGCAATAAAATGACTTCTTATTGCATTCTGTTATACTTACGGATGAGCCATCATTACACAGAGATCTTACTGTAACAGATAGATAACACAGAGACCGACAGCCAGGTATTATACATAGAGTGAGAGATTTTGGAGTGCTCATCCATAGAGGGAATGCCTTCATCAAATCCCTCTTCTCAGGGCTAGAGAACTCTTACAAAGAGGCAGAAAGAGAGTAAGAGCCAGAGGGTATGGATACTTAGGAAATAAGACCCTCTAAATTAATTGGATTAAAGCTCACATGAGCTCACAGAGATTCAGGCCTTATGCACAGGGCCTCCATGGGTCTGCACCAGGTCATTTGTATGTATATAATACCATCCAGTTTAGTGTTTGTATGGGATTCCTATGCAAATATGTAGGCTTCTACTTCTTGTGCCTTTTCTTTGACTCTTTTCTTCTTCATTATTTGGTCTAATTCTGATATGATAGATTAGTCGGATTTTGTTTTACTTTTTAAGTTACTATCCCTTAGAAGACTGTTTGCTTTCTATTGAGAGAAAGAAGGAGGTGACTCTGGCTAGGAGGGAGGTGGGAAATCCCTGAAAGTAGTAGAAGGATGAGAAACTGTAACTGGGATATATTATGTGATAAAAAAATCTATTTTAAAAATAGAGGTAACATTTTTTAAGAATACTTTCCAAAAAACATAAAAGAAAAATATGTCAGAATAAGCCATGAACTAGTGAATAATTGAACAGCAAGAGGCTTTTAAAGCCATTTGCACACATGAGTCACTTAAAGATTTTTCTGTTGTGTCTGTAGCTAAAAGGAAACAGGAGCTTTATATTAATTTTTAAAAATTGTTCCCAGATATCAGAGCACAGAATATATATCTACCGTGACAGAGGTTATCCCTTTCTTTTTATTTTAAACCTGTTCTAGCATACAGTTGACAATAGTAAACTACAAACAGAGATTTCCATGGGATTCATTCTGCTAATTCATCTCTTCATTCAGCACTGTCTTTAAGTCTGAGGCAAGATTGGTGACAAGTCTTTTAGAAATTCATTTACATGTTTTTAAGCATAGGGAAAGCATGTATAATACCTTCAGAATATCAAGTCACACAAAATTCCTGTATGCAGAGGGAAGAACTTGAAATTCCAATTAAAGCTGGCTATTGATAGTTTCTGGGAGACGGACAGTCAATCTTTTTCTCCGACCATACTCCATTGCAATACTCCCATCAGAAGAACACTACTTCTAAAAGCATCTCATCAAGCAATTGTGTTTTTCTAATTTTACCAATTATATTTTACAATTCAGAATTGCCCTCTGTTTACTGGCTAAACTTATAGAATGCTTGAAATCTTGACATTTTCCAAAGTTTCTGCACGGCAGTCTTGCCAAATGCTCTCCCCTATAAAACAAAACAAAGCAAACAAACACTCTGAGAGATAATGAAAGAGCTTGTCAGGTGGGGGTCAGTTATGGTGATGAGGGGGTAGGAATGAGGTGAATCTACAGGGTGTGATTTAAAGTCCCTACCAGTGTCAAGAGTAGAAGCACAAAGCTTTCTTAGGATGTGGTGTAGGAGGCCCTTCTGTTTATGTGTTGCTTTCATTGGTTAATCAATAAAGAAACTGCTTGGCCTCATAGGGCAGAACATAGGTAGGTGGAGAAGACTGAACTGAATTCTGGGAGGAAGGAAGCAGAGTCAGAGAGCTGCCATGGAGATGCCAGGTGAGACATGCTTTCCTGGTAAGCCACTGCCACGTGGTGATAGAGACTAATGGAAATGGTTTAAATCAATACGTGAGAGTTAGCCAATAAGAGGCTAGAGATAATGAGCCAAGCAGTAATTTAATGAGTATTTTTCTGTGTGATTATTTCAGATGTAAGCTAGGCGGCTGGGAAAAACAAGTGGGCCCTCTTTGCCACAAGGATGCTCAAATACGGAATAAGAGAGGAAGGGTTGAAAGAGTTCAGAGGCTAGTCACAGAGAGATTCTCTTAATTAAAAATATAAAACCAGACTGTTATGAAAAGCAAAAAGAATGTCACATTGTCTTCCTTCTTTAGCCCATTGTGTAGTGCTTCATTCCCTATAAAACAATCCCAGCCTTTGGAACTTATCATAAACTGGCATGCCGTCTGTTCTACTTGTATATGTGTTGCTCATGGGCGCATCAATGATCTGTAACTGTATTCACACAATTAAATAGTAAAACAGTAATTACAGATTGAGTAAGGATGTGTGTTCATGGCTGATTATGAGTTCAGGAATGATATGGCTTAAAATAAAACACATCATCTACTTTGAAGGTATGTCCAGGGGAATAGACTTCTTTTATATGACGTTATTATTTTCCACTCAGCAATCTAGAAAACCGGTATCACCTGTCCCTCTTCCTTCCTGCTGGTGAGTTCCAGTGGCCATTAGTCTCTTGAATCATTTCCCTCTTTTCCTTCTTATCTGATACAGCTGTAGTTGGTCATCAAGCACAGTCCATTAACACTGGTGAAAGCAACTCTTGTTTCTTTAGTCTCATCCACCTTAAATACATAGGACCACAAACTGATTCATATGTTTTACTATTTTGTTTAAAATGCTAAGTAGTTCTGCCCATCAAAATCCCAGCAAAATTCTTCAAAGACCTTGAAAGAAAGGTACTCAACTTCATTTGGAAAAGCAAAACACCTAGGATGGCGAAAACAATCCTGTGCAATAAAAGAACTTCTGGAGGCATCACAATCCCTTACTTCAAACTCTACTACAGAGCTACAGTACTGAAAACACCCTGGTATTAGAATAAGGACAAACAGGAGGACCAATGGAACCTAATAGAAGACCCAGATATCAATCCACACATCTTCGAACACCTGATCTTTGATAAATAAGCGAAAAATATCAAATGGAAAAGAGAAAGTATATTTAACAAGTGGTGCTGGCATAACTGGATATCAACATGTAGAAAAATGAAAATAGACCCATATCTATCACCATGCACAAAACTCAAGTCCAAATGGATCAAAGACCTCAACATAAAGCCAGCCACACTGAACCTTATAGAAGAGAAAGTGGGAAGTACGCTTGAACACATTGGCACAGGGAACCACTTCCTAAATAGAACCCCAGCAGCACAGTCACTGAGAGAAACAATTAATAAATGGGACCTCCTGAAACTGAAAAGCTTCTGTAAAGCAAAGGACATGGTCAACAAGACAAAATGACGGCCTACAGAATGGGAAAAGATCTTCACTAACCCCACATCAGACAGAGGTCGGATCTCCAAAATATACAAAGAACTCAAAAAATTAGAAACCAAAAGATCACATAATCCAATAAAAAATGGAGTACAGACCTAAACAGAGAACTCACAACAGAGAAATCTAAGATGGCTAGAAGACACTTAAGGAAATGTTCAACATCCTTAGTCACCAGAGAAATGCAAATCAAAACAACTCTGAGATTCCATCTTACACCTGTAAGAATGGCCAAGATCAAAAACACTGATGACAACTTATGCTGGAGAGGCTGTGGAGAAAAGGGAACACTTCTGCATTGCTGGTGGGAATGCAAGCTGGTACAACTCCTTTGGATGTCAGTGTGGTGATTTCTCAGAATATTAGGAAACAACCTTCCTCAAGACCCAGTAATACCACTTTTGGGTATATATCCCAAGGATGCTCAATTGTGCCACAAGGATATGTGCTCAAATATGTTCATAGCAGCTCTGTTTGTCATAGCCAGAATCTGGAAACATCCTAAATGCCTCTTGATCGAAGAATGGATAAGAAAAATGTGGTACATTTACACAATGGAGTATTTACACAGCAGAAAAAAATAACGACAGCTTGAATTTTGCAGGAAAATGGATGGAGCTAGAAAACATTATTTTGAGTGAGGTAATCCAGACACAGAAAGACAATTATCACATGTACTCACTCATAGGTGGCTTTTAAACATAAAGCAAAGAAAGCCAGCCTACAAACCACTATCCCAGAGATCTTAGACAACAATGTGGACACTAAGAGAGACTTAATAAATATAATCTACATGGGAAGTAGAAAGTAGAAAAAGACAAGATCTCCTGAGTAAATTGGGAGCATGGGGACCTTGGGGGAGAATTGAAAGAGGGAGAGGAGAGGCAGGGAGGAGAGCAGAGAAAAATGTAGAGCTCAATAAATATCAATTTAAAAAAGAAAGAAAAAAATGCTAAGTAGTTCAAGATCACAGGAAGATTTCATCTGCATACTCATAATTGACATATCTTACTATGTATCTTCTGTTCATTTGAAGTCACAGGTTGACTTTAGAAAGCTCTTCTACAGACATGGTAAAAGGGTTTTAACACATTTGTGCAAAGGGAGCTTCTATATTCTTATTATCAAGTCAATTTTGGCTGAAATAATCAAATATTACAGTACATGTGATCTAACCAACAGAAACACTTGCACATCTCTGAATGAAAACCGAATGTCTAAGTCAAGATATTAGCCTGGTGGAGTTCTTGGTGGTACTTGCTTCTTGGCTTTCATTGTCTTGTCTTCTCTTTATGTTTCCACAGGACAAAGATGGAGAGAAGTAGCAAGGAGGATCGGTGGTGGCTGGGAGTGTGCTAAGTGGAGAGGTAGTGGAGAAGGAAGGGAAAGAAACAGAGAGGGAAGGAGGGTCAGAGGGAGAGAATACAAATAAAGTTGTAGGGAGGGCGAGGGAAAGCAGACAACCTTCTGATGTCACTTGGGGTGAATAACCAGTGTCAACCTAGTAGGCCAAGCTAGCTTCAAGTTCTGTCAATAGCCTAAGTAGACTTCAAAACCGATCCTCCTTGCTCAGTCTCCCCAACGTCCAGCTTTTACATCTGTGCTTATGAAGTAATACTTGTATCATGAAGACCTCACTGTTATGAGTTTGTTTATTGCTTTTATTATTTACATCATCAAGCTTCATTATATTGGTGGATGAGACTTGAAAATGTGAACTTGAAGAGGAAGCATTCAATACATAACAATCTTGGAACATGCTAGAACAAAAGAAGATTATGGCAGAGTATGTAAGGGGGTGTGAAACTTGAACAAAAACAACAATAATTTGCCTATGGACAAGTAACATTAAGTAGATTCTGAATTTGGGTATTGGAAGTCTCAGCTTGCCATTTTTAGCCTCTACGCTAATGCCTAACTCAGAACTATGACCCATTTTTTTTAAATTAGAGGAGTTGAGACAAAATCTCTTATCAAAGAATAATAAAATATTGTGAAATTGTCAAATTTAAAGATGTTTCAGATCTCCTTTTGGAGAAAACCACAGTTTTGAAAACTTGTTAATTTTTATCCATATATATATATGTATACACACACACATATATATATGTGTGTGTACAAATAGATATATGTCCATAATATGTGCATATATATATCACAAATCTGTTACAATTTCTGTTATGCATACATTACCAATTTTAAGTAAAATAAATTGTACTCATGTTTATGACATCTTTGCTTCCTTGAATCCTATGATTGTTGTTTCTGTGTACTTCATTTATCTGATTAAAGAATTCCCTTCCTGTCATTCATCACTTTCTCTCCACCTTGCTTACATTCCATGATCTACCGCTGTTATCAACCCTGTAAATACAAGATCATCTTTCTTGGTGTTCCTCTGTGCATCGTGATTATCAGTTGACACTCCTTTGTCCTCCGTCCTCAACTTGTTTGGTGTATACTTCTATGCTTCTGAGCATGTGGATAAAGGACCATGTAAGATCTCACTTTGTTGTGGCTCTACATTTCTATAGAGCAATTGAGATTGAACTGTAAATATACACCACTGATTACCCATAGTACTGCATTACCAATACCAAGAACCCTGTGAATGTCCACATCCTATCTGCTTTCTTATGCTTCTGTGAGTTTCCCCTTCATTCCCACATCTTTTCAGGCCTCATCATCAAAATTCTGAGTTGGTGATGTTACTGTTTACTACTCTAAGATAAGCTAAAGGAATTGTGAAGGGAGATTGCATATATTCCTATTACTACACCTACCCATGAATCTGAAGCAAGCAAACCGCTCCACTTGCTCTGTGTTTCAATCAATACAGAAACACACTCTATTTCTGTCACAGGTCAGTTCCTTTCCACATATGCTAAGTTTCAACCCAGTACATTAATGTAGCAGTTCTTTCTCTCTCATGGTTCATGCTTTTCCCTCTTGTACACATTTCTTTTGTCAATAAAAATATGTTGTATCTTCTTTCTTTCTTTTCTTATTTTTCATTTTTTGGTTTTTCAAGACAAGGTTTCTCTGTAGCCTTGGAGCCTGTCCTGGAACTAGCTCCTGTAGACCAGGCTGGTCTCGAGCTCACCGAGATCCTCCTGCCTCTACCTCCCAAGTGCTGGGATTAAAGGAGTGTGCCACCAACACCCAGTTGAAAATATGATGTAATTTCTAAACAAAATGGAAGCCTTTCTTTAGCCCACATTTTCATTTATGAACTGCCTTGCTAATTTATTTACTTTTGCAACAATATTCTTCTTGATTAAAATTATCATTCTTCTTCAATGTCTCATACAAGTAATAATGAAACATAATCATAACTAGCCCAATCCCACCCTATATTCTCATAGTTTGTCTTCTCACTCCCGTTCAACTTCATAATGCTCATTGAATCAGCACTTTGATCTTTAATGTTGCACAAACCTAACATATGTAAACACAGACTAACATTGTGAATGTTTTTATTTTCACTGGAACCTAGTATTGCAGGACTACTTTATAAGAAGAATTTTCTAACAGAGGTGGGTTTTAGGCACCCAGACTCCCAGATACTGTGCTGTATTTTTCATCTAGGATCCACGCATCATCACAGGAAGGTGGTGCCATCATCAATGTTCAATGATCTACTATGTGATAAATTCAAATTCAGTCCAAAGCTTTCAGTCACATGATGGCTTCACACTGTTACTCAACTAATGATGGTAACATTTTAAATTAATTTCGGTATCCAGAAGTGCGTGCAAATAATTGAACATGCACAATTTTGAATTTACTCTCATAAAAAAAAATGTTCTGAAGGGTTCTGCATTCATTTCTGCCCCATCCCTGTCATTTTTCGGAGGCATCTGCTGCTCTTGCTGCATCAGCAGCTTCCAAGGCAGCTTTATCTAACCATCCTTTTAAAACTAACCCAACTAACCACCACTCACCAGCTCTCTCCTGCATTTTGTACTACCCTGTGGAATTTAGTATCATTTGATAAAATTTGGGAAATTTTTCTGTAATATTTTACCCTGTACTACACTAAATTATAAGCACAACAAGATAATTAATATTGAATTCACTTACTTCTCTAATTCAAACATCTATAATAGGTTCAGATACATAGTAGATCCTCAATACAAAAAAAACTCCCAAGCACAAACATGTAATTGACCCATGTTATAGTATATGCTGAATATGCTCCGTATATTTACATGACAATATTTGCTAGACATACATTCTCATTTCATTTCTCCAACAGTTCTTTGTCCAGTTTTTTACTCATCCATGCCTTGTGAGTATTTTGCTTTCCTTGCTCCCGATTAGCTTACCATAAATGAAATATATGGACGTATTTTAACTATACAGTGATCCTATTGCTTTAATATGAAATTCCCAGTGTGGCTGATATTGTCACATTTTTTTTTCACCCAGAGAGTCTCCTTTTGTATTACATGCTCATATCATTTGCTGTCACCTTTCTAATTACATTTACATTTTATGATATTGAGAAAATTCTTTTTAAAAAATGCAATTCTCCAGTCAGTTTATGCTTCTTTTTGTTAACATTTTGGCTGTCTTTCAGTTCTGTTTTAAATACTAAACTTGGGATTATTCGGCCAATCTAATCATTTGCTTATACATATTTTTAAAATATCTCAATAATTGTTCAAAATCAATTTTTATGCATGGAAAGAATCTTATTATTTCTCTAAAGTAATAGAATTTAAATAGAAACAATTAATGAAATAAAAAAGAAAATCTGTTCTCATAATTTATGTAATAATTCAGTGTTTATTACTGATTTCTAATACAACTTAAAACAAGCATCAAGTTCAAACATACATTGGGGTGTAGCTGACTTTTGTCTTGTTGTTTTTTTTTCTCCTTGTATGAAATGAAATGATTGAAATTTATGCCCTGGCAATGCTGAAGTATTCATGGGGAGTATATGGCGATTTTGTTGAACTTGCCCATATTGGGTTTCATGGTCTGAGCTGATGAGGATGACTGACCAGGTCTCTTCCTCAAGAGGGCACCAGGCCTCATTACAGATGGTTGTGAGCCACCATGTGGTTTCTGGGAATTGAACGCAGAACCTTTGGAAGAGCAGGTAGTGCTCTTAGCTGCTGAGCCATTTCTCCAGCCCCTTTCTCTTTCTATACGAACATTTTATTTATATTACTATAACTTTTTAATAATAATTGATGTCTAATAAAGTAATATTAATGTCTTACAATTTTTAGAAACATTCATATTTAAGGAATATGTTATAAAACAGTATTTATTTACTAATTCACCCAGTATTTCACTATGCGAATTCCCATAGTAGGTTGTTCAATAGCCAGGATTAACTTTAGAAAGAAAGGGAAAGGGAGAGGGATAATGAAGACATGACAGAGAGTGGGGCAGTGAACAGAAGGATACAAAGAAGGATGATAGATAAAGATTGTGTGTGTGAGGGTATGGTATAGTACATGTCTATGTTATGTATGTGTGCGAGTATGCATGTGTGTGTGTGTGTGTGTGTGTGTGTATGTGTGTTATCCATAAAACTCAGTTGAGCAATATAGATACAAATGATCTATCTACCACCTACCAGTATAGTCATGTATCTTCCCATGGCAACCCTCTATCTTTCTGTTTGTGAGTTTAAACCATTAAATTCTCTGGACTGTGTTAGTTATTTTATCCCTCTTCTCTTCCATTACATAAAAAATCATTTGGAAACCACCAATTCATATTTTTCACTAATCAACTAATTCCCTTGCCTTTTATTCATGTGTATAAATCTTTGTTATATACAAATACATAATTCAGATAGTTTTCCTGTGATTCGATGACATTCAGAATCATCTAGCTAAGCATGTTACAAACTGATACAATAGCATCTACCATCATGAAACAACTCTCTCCTCCCCTTTACTAAGCTGACCATGTTTCAGCCTCACTTGCTCCTCTTTTCCCCCATTCTATTTTATTTCTTTGTGTTTGTAAGAGTGAAGTAGTTATATTTTGCAACTGGATTGGGTCAACCTGCTCTTTTTGAAAGCACCTGTCCAAGATATCCTTACTGCTGTTGATGTTACTTGGTGTTATCATTGTTAACAAAGAATCACACAAGACATACCATAGCCCGACTTGAATCTGGAGACATTAGCTTCTATATCTTACTGCCAGAGCCACATGTCCAGGAGATACAGACCAGGACAACAAGAAAGGTTCCTCGAAATATCGACAACATAGGGAAGAGGGAAAGTATCTCACTAGAACCAACAGCATAAACAATGAGCCAAAGATAACAAAACTGTGGAAGCAGATAGGTTCATTATTTTAGATAGTGGCATTAACCATACTTGAGTAAACAAAGATTTCCAAATTCAGCAAGAAATAACTAAACTTGACTGTGCTCTTTGGGGGATGTTGTAGTATATAGCTCACCATTATCCCTGTCTTGCCTGGAAAAGAATTTCATGACCTACCAGATATGCCTCGCCAGGTGTAGTTTGCTTCTCTGTCTCTTCCTAGATCTGGCCCAGGTGACTGGCTTTGATCAGTGAAATCTGAGAAATTCTTGGTCATGAAACTTTCACACAGAGACTTAAATTTTATTATAGCACTGAGTCAAGTGTCTTGAACCTCTGTTCCTATTATGAGTAAAGAATGAAGCAAGCAAGCTTTACTTGTTCCCTTAATTCTGATTCCTGGAGTGAGAACTCAGCATGTGAATTGTGACATCATCTAGTGTGGAGTTGCAGCAAATCATTACGGTATCTGTAAAGAGCTCAAGAAGTAAGAGTTCTTATTTCCATCCAAAGCCTATTATTATAGTCTGTGCTAATATATAGCTTCTCTGGTATGGGAAAAGGGTGTGCCATCGATGAGGAAACAATGAGCAGTACAGAAGAGCAAATGAATGCAGTCATCTGGTTCACCTACCGACCAACTCGATAAATTGTAGGTTTCCTTATGGCAAATTTTCCAATGGGAATAGATCTATGTATTTTCTGGTTTCAGAGGTTCAAACTCATAGAATGTGTTCCCTTTATTGTGGCCTCTTATGATGGGAACACCTGTGACAATGGTCGTATATGGAATTGGAGCAGAAACAGTTGAAATCATACTTTCTTTATAACTCCTACTCCCAAGAATTACATGGTGCCTACTAACAGCCACCACCCTAGGTCTGTACAGCAATGACCTAGAGATTTACTCATTAGGTGTCACTTCTTAGGAGTTTCACACCTCTCATGAGGCTGAGAATCAAGCCCTTGAAACATGAGCCTGTGAAAGGTATTTGCTATTCAAAATCCCACAGTATTATAACAGGTTCCTGCTCCACATGCAAGGCATAAATTTAGATAACATTTGCCAAAGACCTTTTTCATTTAGGATATAGGATACAGTAGATAATTCCAAACACACAGGCCCTTCTAAAGAACATTGCAGGGGAGCTAAGTACAAAAATTGAAACACTGATGAGAGTCATTTAATCACCTTGGGATGCAGAGATTTCACCTGGAAAATTGGGATGCTATTTCATGAGTGTTTTATGCACTGATTAATTTATGGTTGGGAGGCACTTTTAAAACACCCAGCATCCAGCTTCATAATAGCATATTAATAGCAATAAAAACTAGCATGCCATGCAAATTCTAAATGTAAGGCATGTTTTATATAAACTCCCTTGGCAGATTCATTTGCTCCTAATAGAACCATTCATTTTCCATTGAAAGATGAAGTTCAGTATAACTACTATTATCACATGGCTATTATAGTCTGCTCCAGGGGAAAACACTTGAGTCAAAATTCAACGACCCCTCTGTGAGGTTACTGTATGTTCCTTAGTTAAAATATCTGGCATGGGAAGCCTTAATCAGTTAATTGAAGGCATTCTGAAGATCTCAGGCATGAATTTCTAAGAATACTAGCTTGAATCATGACTATACACAATATGAATTTAATAATTAAAGAATTGTAGACATTTCACTTTTAAAGATGTTTTAAAATCTTTCTGTTTCCCCTGTCTTTATGTAGGTTCATCACATGTGTATCTTGTGCTTACAGAAACCAGAAGAAGGGCTCTGATTCTTCGGAGTGAGACAGACAGAGAGCTGCCAGAGCCATGTGGGTACTGAGAAACAAACTAAGATTCTCTGCAAAAGCAGCAGGCTTTCTTAACTGATGAGCCAACAAAGTGCGCACGTGTCTATTGTAATGATTGTGTCATGATCAACAAGGGGCATGCAAGATTATCCCAGGAGAAATATGAGGAAGAAGTTAATTTGAAAAAAAAAGTTTTTTTTTGTTTTTTTTTTTTTTTTTTTTGGACAGAGAGGACAGAGGCATGGCAAGGAGGAGGCAAAATAATTTAAAATTATGTTAAATAAAATTGTGTTATTATTTAAATTGAGAAGTTCATTCAGGTACATACTATGTTTTAATAAGATCCAAACTCCATTCCTTCTTTCCCATTTCCTCTCCTATCCCCCATATCACATTTTCCCACCACCCCTTATATGTGTGTTTTGTTGATTTCTAACAACCCGAAGAGCCCACAAAGTTCTGTCTCTATTTACACAGATGCAGGAACACAGATAGACTTTCAGGGTCTACATCCTTGTTAAAACCTGACTCTTTCTCCACAAGCAGCCACCAAGTGCCAATGGCTTTTCAACTATTGATGGAACTCATAACATCCTTCACTTAGGCTGGACTCTAGCCACTAGAGTTTTGGCTGGTTTGGCCTTGTGAAATTCTTTTGCATGTAGTCACAACTGTTGTGAATTTATGTATGCAAAGGTTATGTCTTATCCAGAAATCCAGCAAATAGTGTTTAAATTCACTTGCTCACTATTTCTGGCTCTTATAATCTTTGTACCTTTTTCCACCAGAATTTCTGAGTGGAGGGGTACAATATACCTGCTGCACTGAGAACTGAGCATTCTACAGTCTCTTAATTATTTGCACATTGACTAGTTGTGGGCTTTTGTATTAATCCTCACCTACCGTGTGTGTGTGTGTGTGTGTGTGTGTGTGTGTGTGTGTGTGTGTGTGAGAGAGAGAGAGAGAGAGAGAGAGAGAGAGAGAGAGAGAGAGAGAGAGAGAGAGAGAGAATGAACACCTTTGCACCTTTGAGATGGTGCCTGTTAGATGCCCAAATCTATGATTATAGATATAGGAACTTAGGGGGCAGTTAAATACTATGTCAACTTAGCAGAATAATAAATAGCATTAGGTTCTCTACTATGAGTCATGTCATAACCAGTCACAGGATTTTGGCCCAGTTTGCAGTACCAGGATTGAGTTCCAATTTATGGAGTGGGTTTTTAATCCAATCAGAGATTGGTTGATTACTTCCATAAGACTGGTGCCGCTATCTCACAGTTTGAAAAAAGAATAAATAAGGATAAATAAACTTGTACTAAATTTTAATAATTACATATTCTGTCTTATCTGCCAACTTTTAGAAATCACTTAGAGAAAAATATTTATCTTTTGCAATATTTCCAAATACCCACAGAAATTTTGTTTTCCGTGTGAGTCAGTGTGTCAGCATGGAGCCATGCTTATTTAAAACCCAATATTCTCTTACATCAGCCTTCCAAATTCTGATCTTCCAGGTGAACACCACTACACTCAGCACACCAAAGAAGAATTTCCCCAACACCTCTCCTTGGCAGCGATGGTTATAAGTCACTGTGAAGCTTTCCTTGCAGAAAGTGAAGTGCTCTCTTCTCATTCTTGGTTTGTCTTTGTGCCCTTTCAGCTTCCATTAATTAATTATGATGACACAGAATAAAGCAGAGATTCTATAAATTACACATAATTTTATACTGTGTGCTCTTTAGAAGGGTCTAATAAAAAAGTCTCCAATTGCTTTGCTTCTTCTTGGTTTGGATATGGCCATTGTTTTGTTCATGTTCTTAGTACAGTAGAAATTATCTTGAAAATAAGCATCACGTTGTGGTGCCATCGAGTTTGTATTGAAGTGAAGCTAGTAAGAACTAGTATCTAAGAATCTCTACTCATGTCCATATCTAGCATATATATTTCCAATATGAACATGAGCATACATGGGGCTGTGTAGCCATCTATCTATCTTTCAAGGAATTTTACGTACCTTTTTGTGTGTTTACACACATTTTTATTAGTGATCAGGGTCAATTTTTTCAAATACCACTAGGGTCAAAGACTAATTATATTACTATTGTTATTATTATTATTCACACATTTTATAAAAAATTCCAAAAATGAGGATCATACTTTGCATATGCTTTTATTAAATTTATATTTTTACTTTTTGTGTGCTTATGCATATGCATGCTTATGTTTATAAACTCAGCACATGTGTATATGTGTATTGGGATTTGGCAAAGCATCTATGTGTAGATTAGAGGTCAATTTGTAGCAGTGACTTTTCTTCTTCCATCATATGGGTTTCAGAAGATTGAATTCAATCTATCAGGTTTGGAAAATTATTTAACATTTTCCAAAATTTTTCACACTTTGATCCAAAAATAATATTATCATGACATTGTTCCTATAGATCTTGTGTTCCCATAGGGGAAGTAAAGCACAGACGTTGAAAGGGAAACGTAATCATGGTTTTAAGTCATAATAAATAAAGTAACACAGCAAAATGGTCAGGAAGCAGCCTCTGAGATAAAGTACATTCTGAAGCCCAAATACTAAAAGGAAAGCAGTCATACAAAGAAAGAACATTTAGTCCCAGGCGGCCGCAACAACAGATGCAAGGGAGACCAACCTGAGAAAGAGAATCTACATGAAACCATTGTGGGTGAAGCATAGTAAACCGTGGTGAATGGAAAGGTGTGACACAGGATTAGCCATAACCACAGTATGTCTTATGTTGCTGGACAAAAGAGTTCCTCAGTAGCCCAGAATGGAGTATAACAAAGGTTTATTTATTGAAGGGGGTGAACTCACAGACAGAGTGGTGATCCACCATCCTCTGCATGCACAGGGAACTGGAACTGAATGCAGCAGTCAAGGGTCCCACATACACTTTATGCTGCTTTTATAGGTCACAAGACCATGCCCAAATTGGACTTGCCCAAATTGGACTGGCTATTGTCCAGTCCAAAAATTGTCTAGACTCAAAAATTCTAAGATATTTAAATTTTATCAGACATAGAAATTGAATAATAGAGATTCAGCCTAAAATGCTGGCTTTAGAAGATTTTTCCATGTGCAGAAATATAAAAATGAGTGCTTGATACAAAAATGAGGGTGATATTAAAAATGAATTTGAGATGCAAAACATGAGTGTGATATGCCAAAACGAAAAACAGATGTTAGACAAATCATAACCAGCATTGCTTCTGCTGGAGAAGTTTACAGATTTTTCAACTAGTCCTAACGGAACCTTGACTGATACTCTGATTCTTGACATGGAATAATGGATTAGAGAGACATATACAAGTCTAACTTCCCACTGTAAATTTCATTTTATTATGTCTACCTCAATAGATCAGTATTTACACAGCAAATAAAAAATAGGTGTATGGTCATGATTATAAAGAAGGATATAGTGATAGACATGGCTCATAACAAGGAATTATATTAATAATGGTAGCCAAGAGATTCAGTGTGACACAGAGTCTCTAATGACAATTATGCAGCAGCCATAAGTCATTTGAGGGAGAGGAGATTATCTGTTCAGCACACACCTACTACCTGATGGAAAAATCCTTTGTACTACCAAAGTCACTCTAAGCTAATATGTTGAAACGCAAATCCTCTAAAATTATAAACCAAGAGCTAGTATAGGTTATTAAGGTCCGGAAAGGTGTAGGTAAATTGAAGAGCAATCTGTCTTTGCAAGAATAAATGATAAATGCTAACAGAAATGCAAATGGCAATGCTGCCTAGGAAGGTTATCAATTAGTCCACAAGAGCAAGAATCAGAAAACCTGAAATTATACCTTTCATTACTTGTCAGGGGTACTTAAAAATAATCATTATAGAAATTAGAGACAGATGTGATAGCCAAGATCATTGAATTCTTTTTACCTAGAATATTCTGTTAATAACATAGTGTATGAAATAGTTGGTATTAATAACAGGGCTGTCAGTGTAAGGGTAGCTGATGGGCACATACTCTTTCAAAGTATCAAAATTTGTTGTCTAGAATTCTAAATTTCAATTAACCAATATAAATATTAAGTTAGCTTTTCATGTCAGTCTTTCTAGACTCATTCAATATCCTGCTGCAGCCTAGCTCGATTTTATGGGGACCCCATGTATGACTGGAAACTCAGAAACCCCTTAGCTCTTTCTTATTGTTCCTCTAAGCATTTTTTTGCCTACCCCATCTCCATTCCATTGTGTAATGTGTGTACATACATATAGAAACACTTTTTACCAAGGACCTAACAGCCACATCACTTGCCTAGGATTAAAAGTAAGAAACATCAACCATATGAGAAAACAAGCATTCAACAAAAATAAGATTAGGTGTTTACACCAAGAACCATTTCAAACATCATAACTCTAGATATCTATATCCCAGGGCAAAAGCCAAGACAATAGTCCCCCTCTAGAAGCCAGCAATCCTATTGCATCAGGCCCTGAGTGAAAGAATTTTGCAGAAGCACAGGCAAAGGACTTCAAAATAGAAATTAAGACTGTGCTCAAGGACTATGAAGAGGCTCTGAATAAGTGCCTTGAGGATGGCAGTGGAAACACAAACAGCTGAATTTAAAAGAAAACATTTCAAGAAATGAAAACAGAAACTAATAGAGAAATAGAATAACCAAGGAAAATACAAATGGAAATAAAACTCTAAATGAACAATTTAGGATGTCAAAGTAAAACATCAGAGATTAAACCTTCCCAAATGATTATAAAACATGGAATTAAAATTTTCAGGACCAGAAGATAAGGCAAAAAAGGCATATCTTAGTCAGTGAAAATGCTAAATTTAAAAAAAAATTCAGAAATAAAACTTTCGAGAAATCAGGGAGCAATGAAAAGACCAACCTATGAAGGAAAGGGAAGTAGAATTTAGGGTTATATGGAGAAAAAGGGGGAACTTGAGGAAGAGGGCTGAACAGGGAGCGAGATGGTAGAGAAGGATAAATGATGGAATGTGGTGAAGGACAACTAATACTCTAGGTCATTTAAATAGCTTATGGAAATCTATTACTGTAGAAACTTCTTAAAATACATAAATATATGAAAGGTACATAAATGGAGTCACCAAATAATATGGGAGAAAGAACCCAAACAAGTTATCCCATGTCATCAAATAAAACCTCCAGTGTCAAGAATGGTTTGTATCTTGTTCACTAATTGGCCAAAGGTCCTATGGAAATCACCAAGCCTTACAGGCTATTGTCAAGACTCTTGGTTGCTCTATTCAACCTGATGATAAGGGCCTATTGTTGAAGACAACACTTACTTCTATCTTTGGACACAGAATTTTAGCTGTTGGGATGCTTCATCCCTCTGACGAGTGTTCATGGTACTAGAAGGTACTGGAATAAAAATGTAATAAAAATCACTATCAACCAGCTACAAACTACAAACCCTGTAACCTACAACAGAGACCTGTCAATAAGTTTGCAGGTGCAATAGTGGCACAACTGTTATAGGTATAACCAACTACTTTTTAATTGAATTTCAGGCCCATTTTCTAGGATGAAACACTACCTGGCATGGCTAAAGTGTTGAAGAACCTGAGACTAAACAGTTAGGACTAAATTTAAACCTAATACTATTATTCTGCTAAAGGAACAAAAGCAATATAATGAGTCCTAATGACATTGTGCTATATTTATAGACAGTGCCCCATTCAACCCACATTAGAGAAACCTATTTCATAGAGTCAATGGGGAATAACACAGAGACCCACAACTAGACAATATACAGAGTTGGAGAGATTTTGGAATACTTAGTCCTAAATGTCTTCATCAAAACCCTCCCATAAAGGCTAAAGAATCTATTCAGGAGGTAGGAAGACTTTAATATCTAGAGGTGATGGATGATTCCAAGGAAATAGTGTTTTCTAGACAGGCAAAGGATAAATAAGAAAAAATAGACAAAGAAAAAAGAGAAAAAGGAAGTCCACAAAAAATACCATTAATATTACAGTATATATAAATATATAAATATTTTCTTTAACTTCCTGTTAAAGAAAACAGAGACTGTTTTCTCTACTAAGGAACCATGTTTCTCTACTAAGGAACCATGAAGCAATTTATAATCCAACCCTTGCTTTTAACAATCTTAGAAATCAAAAGCTAGAATTGAAAGTCAAATTTTAGTGCATCTTTTATAAGTTGGTATTCATACTAACTGCCAAAAAGGAGCTTATAA
>PVIU01002073.1:114293-184946 GCA_004026605.1 Ondatra zibethicus | reverse complement strand
ACATGGAGGCAGAATGTTGTATACATAATAAATAAATCTTAAAAAAAAAAAAAAGAATGACAGAGTGAATGCACTAAGCACCACTAATGATTGTTTCAGCCAGGTGGTGGTGGCGCAGGCCTTTAATCCCAGCACTCGGGAGGCAGAGGCAGGCGGATCTCTGTAAGTTCAAGACCAGCCTGGTCTACAGAGCTAGTTCCAGGACAGGCTCCAAAGCTACAGAGAAACCCTGTCTCGAAAAACCAAAAAAAAAAAAAAAAAAGAAAGAAAGAAAGAAAAAAAAAGAAACTGAAAAAAGATAAAAGATAAATCTTGACTGGGGCTCTTACTGATCTGGTGTGCATTGCATGCCATCCTGAGCTAATCACTGTGGTCAGTGTGCCAGGGTACATTGATTAGCCAGGACTGGTCACATCCTCTCCTGGGAATCTTGAGTGAGAGCCATTTTCTCCTAAACGGCAGGACTTGACAGTAGCGCTGCCAACATGTGCACAGAGCAAAGGCTTAGGGAGCAGCGCAGGGCTCTGGAGTCAGTGCTCCGTACTACCACCAGGGCAAGCGGGGCAGTTAACACTTTTGGGACATGAAGGGGAAATACCAATTTTCCATAGTAAAGAATGTGTATAGGGAGGGGGTTCAAAGACTAGGGCGCCTATTTAGCATTCCTGGGTGCCAGGTGGCGCTAAGAACCTGTCGTGAGTGCTCTGCATTTGGGCCATGCAAAGTGAGAATTCCTACATTAGAAACAGAGGGTTAGCTCTGACATACCTACCCATCAACACACAGCAGATTACTAGAGAACATACTGTTCTATGACGCGATGTTAGTGATGGAATAATTTATTAATGTATCCAATGTGACTTTTTAAAGTTCAGTTTTAAAAATTATGAGTATGTGTGAGTCTGCATGGGCATGTGCACAAGGGTGCAGGCGCCCACAGAGGACAACATGTGACACGCAGGCCTTGGAGCTGGAGTTGCAGCAGTTGTGAGCTAGCTGCACGGGTGCTAGGAACTAAATCTGGTTCTCTGGAAGAGCAGCGCATGCTTTTTTCTGCTGAGCCATCTCTCTTGTCCCTCTTTGTTATTTTAAAAATACTGAGATGGGGTTCACTCTAGTGCAGACCGTCATTGAGCTCACGTCAATCCTCCTGCCTCACCTTCCTGCATACAGGCCTGTGCCTCCATGTATGCTCTTGGTTCCTGATTTTAGAGCCAACAAAGTCTTTGTGATTGTTCCTACCAGTTACGTTTCCATTGTTTTCAGAGAAACAGCCTTACCATACATGTGGAAAAAGCGCTCTGTAAATATTTGTCTTTGAGCTTAATTTTTTGTTAAGAGAACTGGGGAGGTGGCCGTGGCTACAGTTGCAGCTGGTCTTTTGTCAGAGCGGTAACAAAGCTGGGACCGGCCCTGGTTGTTTAGTGGTAGACAGTAAAGGGCCAGCACGATGGTTCACTGGACAAAGGTCCTTGCTGCCAAGCCCGATGAGCTGAGCTCGGTCCCTAGAACCCACATGGAAAAAGGAGAGAACGCACTCCCAAAAATTGTTCTTAACCTTCCCATGTGTACCGTGACATATGCACATACATGTACACACTAAAAAAGTGAAAAAAAAACACTCATAAAATATAGTTTGTTAATTTTGTTAGATGTTATAATGGCATCAAAGTCATGAAAACGCGCCTTTAATCCTTAATCCCAGCACTCGGGAGGCAGAGGCAGGCAGCTCTCAGTGAGTTTGAGGCCAGCCTGGTCTACACAGCAAGTTCCAGGACAGCCAGGACTACATAGTTGATGCAGGAGAATTGTTTGTATTCTGTCAATCATGTTTTAAATAAATGCTGATTGGCCAGGCAGGAAGTATAGGTGGGACAACCAGACAGGAAGTAAAGGTGGGACAATGAGAACAGGAGAATGCTGGGAAGGAGGAAGCCCATTACTCTGCAGTCTAGCCCAGACCACGGAAGAAGCAGGATGTGATCTGCCCTGCTGAAAAAGGTACTGAGCCATGTGGCTAACATAGATAAGGATAATGGGTTAATATAAGTTATAAGAGCTAATAAGAAGCCTGAGCTAATGGGCCAATCAGTTTATCATTAATATAGACTCTGTGTGTGATTTTATTTGGGACTTGCTGGCTGTGGGAACTGAGCAGGACAGAAACCCCAACGAGCAGGCCCTCATGTTACAGAATGGCACACATGTGGATAACTGCATCCACAGAAAGCCTGACAGAGCTTGGGAAGTAATTCTAGACAAACAAGAATAGAGTAAAGCCTGGCTTCTTGGTAGCAGCAATTTCTCGGGTCTGCTCTGCTTGCTAGAGGCAAGCAAGCGCTCTCATCTAAGAGAGGCTTCCTGACTCAGCTTTAGCTGCAAAACCCTGCAGCTCTTTTAAGAGGTCCTGCCAAGAAACACTTAAATAGTGTTGATAAAAAGCTGACCGCATGCTTTTGGGTTTTCAGCCATAGCAGGAAAAAAGCTGCGCCATTTTAAAATGCTGGCTTTCTGGGCCATCCTGCCAGTGCAAACTCTGACTCTTTGAGGCAGGAGGTCCGGCTACAGAGAGAGCATTTGAGTGTTGTTTGTGGACATACTGTTGCAGCTTGCTTGCTGGTAAGGACCTGGAAATGCCATAGAGTTGTGGCAATAAACATGGCTCAGGCTGGTACCTCCACCATGAGCCTGAAATTTCAGAAAGCTAAGGAATGGGCTGGATCCAGTAGTCAAAGCCACGGCTTTTATCCTACCCATATTGCTTGGTAAATTAAAGATTCATGTAGTCAGAAAAAGAGAGATATACAGTAAAGAGAGATTCAAAAATGAAGAAAACCTCTAAATGGTTTAGAGTGTGTCAAAAATATATGCAGGCTAAAGGTTAAAGTCCTTAAAATAAAAAATAAATAGAGTAGTTTGGTTTGGTGGTACACACCTTTAATCCCAACACTTGGTAGGCAGAGGTAGACGGACCTCTGTGAATTCAAGGTGTGGTGGCACACACCTTTAACCCCAGTACTTGGGAGGCAGAGACAGGCGGATCTCTGTGAGTCAAGGACAGCCTGGTCTACAGAGGGAGTTCCAGGACAAAGATACACAGAGAACCTGTCTCAAAAAAACCAAAAGTTAAAAGTAAAAATAAAAGAAATAGAGGTTAAAATAAAGCCACATAAAGATGAAAAATACACAGAGAATCTTAATACTGTGTGTTATTGTGCTCTCTTTAAATTGTTTGAATGCTGAGGAAGGAGCAACAGCTGCTAAAAGATATTTGCTTATAAATGCTGCTAAACTAACCCAAGACAGGTATTTTGAAAATACCTTGACTTCAAAATTGAGGTCAAAAGGTATGTTACTTTGGAGAAGAGATTTTGCTTTTGTTTCCACAGGAAATGAGAGGCTGTGGAGTCATTCTGAGATAAGAAAAATCAGGTTTGGTCAAGGAAGACCACCTGAGAAATCTCCGGTAGGAACAGATGGCCTGGAGTTCTATATACAGAACAGATTCAAGATGCTGCCTGAGATGATCAAGACTTACAGGATACTCCAGTCAGGACTTGATCATAACTCTAAATTTTCTTTAGGTCCCCATAAGATTATCAGCACCCCCAACCAGCTGGAAGTAGCCTGGAATACTACACCCACATTCCCAAAAAAGTGGACTATGGATATTTTTCTTTGTTTACAAAAAAAAAAGAGGGGGAAGTGATGCGGGAGAGTTGTCTGTATTCTAAAGCTTGAGCTAATGGGACAATCAGTTTATAATCTTATGGAGACCTCTGTGTGATTTTCTTTGGGGCTAAACGGCTGCAGGAACTGGGCAGGACAGAAACCCTGACAAGCAGGCCCTCATGTTACACATAGTGAGACTCTGTCTCAAACAAACAAGCAAACAAACCAAACAAACCAACCACCACAAGAAAAGAATCCCACACATAAGCACAAGGTGAGGTGGTGAACACCATTAATCTTAATAATTGGGAGGCAGATCAATATCTATATAGCGTGTTCCAAACCAGCCAGGGCTACATAACAAGGCCCTTCTCAAACAAATAAGCAATGTCCTTTTAAAGGATGCACAATGAACTTATTAATGTCATGGTGCACAGCAATGATCCTGGTGACCTTGAAGCAGGAGAATACATGGTGAATTCAGTCCAGCCTTACACACTACCTCTAAAAAAAACTGGGGGGGGGATGGGTAGGAGAAAAACATACACATTCAATTATCTAGAGATAATAGTCAATAATGTCTAAAACTTACTTTTGAGTAATTTGGAAGAAAAAATCCAACTTGTTAAAACCAGGCACGAGAGAGATATGAGGTGATGTGTGTGTGTGTGTGCACGCGTGTGTTTTCAGCAAAGGGTTTTTCTGTGTGGTTCTGGCTGTCCTTGAACTTGCTCTGCAGACCAGGCTGGCCTCAAACTCGGAGATCTGCCTGCCTCTGCCCCCAGTGCTAGGAGTAAAGCATCACACTCCAATCACACTCAGCCCCATTCAACTTTTAGAATTAATTGACAGAGCTGAACAGTCACCATTCTGGGCACATATTTTATTGTTCAGAACTTCCCAGCACAGCTATTACCAAGGACCTCTGTCAGGGAGGCCTGAAGAACGGATGGGGAAACAGCAGAGAACAGGCAGGTCTGCCCCTGCCCTTGCACCCAATGCAAACAATGTCTTTGGGGTGTCACTGAGCCAGGTCCAGCCTGGCCCAGGCTTCCACAGCACCACCCACCCACATCTCTGGAGGAACAGCAACCTCACAGGTGTAGACTCCCAAGGGAAACCCCAAACGACAAACAACTGTCTTCAGTGACGCTGGAAGAGAAAAGGCGTGGGAACAGAATCTGTAGAAAAACCCAAACTGTCACAACCAGTATTCCTACCTGAAGTAATTAATCTCTTAGAACACCTAAGCTTTTATTTAAAAAGCAAACTTAGCATATTTATCATCTTTTTAAAAAAACATGTAAACATTGCAAAACTTGGAGGATTATTTATAATCTGAAGAGACTTATAAAAATTATTGGAGTTGTTAGGACTATAAATACTAACCTTTCCACCCCCCACCATGAAAAAAGCAATTGTTACAAAAATATAAAATATATACTAGCTTCTAGTTAACTATTCATTGAGATATCTCAGAATGTATATGCCTAACAAGCATACACGCTACCTTTACAACTTTTTAAGGAAAGTTCCAGAACATTTCATTTTGATAAGACCGTGGCTGCTTTCTTCACAGTAATGTAATCTCGTGTTAGCAGCTTGAAGTTCTTTTAAAAACTGCCACCCCCCTGCACAGACCCAGTGTGGAATCACAGCACAGGACCCCACAGCCCTCTGCATGGCTCTCTCTAGCTCCTTGCATTCCCCTAGACTCACTGGGTACACGGGCCCCTGAGCTGGTCATGGCTTCCCTCACTTCTCATGAAGAAGGCAGACAGTGAAGGGATGTTGGGGAGGAAAACCTGGCCTGCTGCTCCCTGTAGCACCTGCCTCCTAGGCATGCACCTGGCTCCACCCAGGTGTGGTAATTTAAGGACTATGCTTGCTTGGTGTCTGCTACTCTGTGACACGGAGTGATGGCTGATGATGTGGGACACTGTCCACAGATGGGGAGGGAGGCAGGAAACTGCTGTAGGAGAAGTTTGCTGACTCAGATTGCACACTCCTTCCTGGCAGTTGGCGTAGCGGGCACTGTGATCAACTATAGTCATAAAATGAGCCAAATTTAGTTTGAAACAATTAAAAGACTTGCAGGGACTGAACTGTCAGATTTTAAAAAAGATCACCTCCTCCTAATGGAGGGCCCTTTTCAGCCTTTGCTTATTTCTGCTGCCACCAGCAGAGGGCAGTCGGTACAATGGCTCAGACAAGCCCTTGGGAGAAAACTGTCCCTAGGTAACCAGTGGGATGGACCTCATGTCACCAAGATATTTCAGGGCTCTCCCTGGTGTCTCTGCAGCCCAGGAGACCTATTATACCAAGGTCTCAGCAAAAGCATGTGCAAAGCTCAGTGTGCTGAGTCATCCCGCACCTGCCTTGCGGATCAGAAGACCTAGCTCAACTTGAAGCCTGTTTTCCCCCCTACTTCCCCTCAGGACCTCTGACCTAGGTCATGGCCCCTGCCAATGCTGTGTTCAGTACAATCTAGCCTGGTATCTGATGTGACCCCGTGCCACTACTGACTTCAATATTCTGGTCTGTGATGAGCTGTCTATATCCAGACCAGAATGACAAGTTTTCTCTGGGTGCTTGCCGGACTTGCAGGTTTACTGTTCAAAACATATGTTTCCATGCTGCTAAGGGATCTCACTGTTGATTTCTGGGCTTCCGGTCCTCACCATGTAAAGTCACACATTCCCAACACCTGCTTGTTTCTGTAGGTAAGAACGCTCTCATTTCAATGTACCCTGGCTGTTCAAAACATAAAGGAACTTTCTGAACACAAGAAGGATAGGTGATTCAGAGAATCCCAGCCACATCTGCCGAGCAAGTTGACTCTACTTTGGCTGCATTTAAAAAAAAAAAAAAACAGGGCCTGCGAGACATTGCAAAATCACTGTTTGCTCAAGGCACAAAGAAAGTCTCCTGGGTAAATGATAATGAACCGGGCTGACGGCCTGCATGAGGTCCGAGGCAGAGTCCAAGAGGAAGGCCTGGGTGGGATCGGGACCGAGACCCTCTGGCGCCTGAGGCAATCCTCATGCGTATTTCTCCAGGAACTTGAGGTGAAAATCTTTCACCTTATGGAGCACTGTCTTCAGTTTCTCCACGGGAGGGAGAATTGTCATTCTGTCAGGAAAGAGAGCAACGTCAGCCGGGCTGTTCACAGAATGACTCCAACAACACTCCTTGCACTGCTGAGTGAAGACGAGGTCGGGAGGGTGACGAGGTCGGGAGGTCCCTGTGCGGGGACCCACACGGCCCCACCTTGTCTGATTTAGAGAGAGTCTATCATTTGTGAAACTACTGTCTCCCCTAGTCCTTCCTTCCGTTCTCACATGCTGTCCAGACGAGCCACGAAGCCCCAAGCCTGAGCAACCAACCCTCTTGCCTCAGCCTCCAGGAAACTGGGAATATAGACACATCCCTCCATAGTGGCTTATACACAGGCATTTTTACTACGGTGAGACCTGTCTACTAAAGCAATCAACTGGATTAACTCACCAAAATGTATCTTTCATTACTGCAGAAGGCCAGCACCATTGTTTTGCTTGTTGGGTCTTGTTGTTAAGACTGTGTCTCTGTATGTAGCCCCGGCTATCCTTAGAACTTGCTATGTTAGGCCAGACTGGCTTTGAACTCAGAGATCTACCTGCCTCGGCCTCTTCACCACCCCACTCCCAACCTTTTCTTCCTCCTTTATAAGACAACGTTTTATATGGGACTGGCTGTTCTGTAATTCACCCTGCTGCTCAGGGTGCTTATATTCCAGGCATGCACCACCACATCCGGCTAGGATACCACATTCAGACTAGTATAGAACCTTCTAGAATATGACCTCCCCCCCCATTTTGTGGTGCTAGGGATTGGATTCAGGGTTTCATGGATGCTAGGCAAATGGCCAAACTATATTCTAATCCTCGAGCATGACTCTTACTCTCTCTCTCTTTTTTTTCCCTTCTTCAGAAATTAAACATTTGACTCTTTGGGTGTGCATGTGTGTCCCAAGATCCAGCTTCTGACAGGAAGCCAACTTCACAGCCATCTCCAGTTGCCACAGTAACTCAGCGAGCTCTCCCTCTGGTCCTGACAACAGGCTTCCCAGCTCAACAACACTTCGGGTGGCACGCCGGGCAGGGAACCCAGGACTCACACTCATCGTATGATTGACCACCCAGCTACACCGCAATCTCAGCTCTACATTTCAGAGACCCTGACCAAAGGTAAGAGGGTCAGATAGGCAGTTTGTCCCTCTTAGGGCACAAGCCGTGTCCTTTGACTAAGCAAAGACTTGGCTCCAGATGCCCGCCACTCATGACGTATCTTTTTTTAGCATCTGCTACAAGATACACAGCCACAGGAGCGGTGAAGAAATGATGGGATTCTGAACAGAGCTGGCCTTGGGGAGGAACACTTGCCGAATAGCTCTGGGAATCCGTGTTCATGTCTATACAGGGCTGGACAAGACACGGCTGTGAAGCTGCTGCTATGTCAGCGTAGTGCCTTAGCAGCCTCTGGAGCCTAGGGTAGTGCCATGGCCCACAGTGCAGCCAAGGGGCTACAGGGGACCTGCCCTGTGCCAGGCTGTCCTGGTTGCTTTTTCTGCCAACCTGACACAAGCTAGTGTTACTTGGGAAGAACTTCACTTGAGAAAATAACTCTATCAGGCCTGATGATTGATGTGGAAGGGCCCAGCCAGGCATAGGCAGTGCCATCCCCCGGCAGACGTCCTGGTTCCAGCACTGCCTCTCCCTGACCGTGAGCCGTGATCTGTGCGCCAGACACTTTCCTCCCCGAGCTGCTCTGCATCACAGGGCTGACGACAGTAACAGAAACCTAACTAACACACAGGCTTTGCCCCGCGCATCCAGAAGAATGGAGTGTGAAAGGGACAGGAGGCAGCAGAGAGCACAGTCCAGGGACACTCAGGAGACGGTGTGCAGTGTCCCCGTTTTCCTTCTCTTTGACAGGGTCTCAGCTTGCCATGGTGGGATCGCTCAAGGAGAACAGAGGCTCAAACCCCTCAGTCTCTAAAGCAGGAACCCAAGTCACCCTGGACAAGCCAGGGACCGGCACCACCGGCTCCCACAGAAAATATTTTACCTGAAGTGGTAGGTGCCTTCTCGCTGCCCAAAGCCACTGCCAGGCACGACACAGATGCCAGTCTCCTCCAGGAGCTTCATGCAGTAAAACATGTCTGGGGCCATCTTATGGGCCTGCAGGAAGAGGACAGAACTTGAGGTTCATGTCTGGCTCTACACTAGACCCACACACATTAAAACCAAAAACAGAGCCAGAGCTGGTTTGGGTTCACACCTATAATCCCAGCACTTGAGAATCTTAGACAAGAATGACTTGAATTCAGCGCCAGCCTGAGCTACATAGTGGAGTCCCACCTGGGCAATCAAGACCCCATGGGGTGGCGATCAAAGCCAGACAGAACCAGAATGCAGAATGCCAGGCCCTCTTTTCTGTGCCTGAGCCCTTCCTTCCCCTGTTCCTGCCTGCAAAATGAGGCAGGATATCAGGTCACAATCAGGAAGATGGTTCTGGGGCCCGGACATCTGAGGACCCTCCCGATCTTCATTCAAGGGTTCCAGTATTTCCAGTCCCCACCCCAGTAACTACCAAACAGACACCAACTGCAGATACCTGTGCGCCAAGTCATAAAAATGATCTGAAAGCAAGGTCTTGGGGTCTAAACCCAGTGGGGGCCTTCAGGGGATGAGCCCTGGAGCTGCCGCTGACAGTGCTAATGATGAAGGGCTATTGATGGCTGAGACAGTCAACCTGACCGCATTGGGGGAAACCTAGGGCATCAGGGCTATTGATGGCTGAGACAGTCAACCTGACCGCATTGGGGGAAACCTAGGGCATCAGGGAAGCACACTTTCAAGCCTGTGGCCAACAGTATTTCCAGAGGAGATAACCCCAGGACTTGCCCTGACTGTGAACAACTTGCCCGTGGGCTAGGATATAAGGAGCAAGACAAGCAGACACACACACACACACTCACACACACACACTGGCTTCTCCTTTCTCTGCTCCCTGATTCCCACCCAGATGTGAGCAGGCGGCCTGTGCTTCTGCCCCAGCCTTATGTGACTCCTGCCTTCTCCACCACAGAGAGCCATATCATAAACCAGGAGCCCAAATCGATCCATTCTCCCTGACACTGTACCCTGTCCGCTGTTTGGTCACAGCAATGAAGACAGCAACAAACACAGCAGGTTACAGAACAATCCCTGAGAGTCCTGGGTCCCAACACCGGGTGTCTGATTCTGTGTATCTAGGAATTCCCAGTGTCTAACAAGGTAGCCTGGAATTTCAGGGTTGCATGAGGATGTTCTTTTCAGGCATAATACTTGGACCCTGAGCCTCAAAGTGAAGTCTGCAACATCATCTGAGGACTTGGAACTGCAGGCTCTCAACTCCTCGAAGACTCAGTAAACCAGAAGTGGCACTTTCCCAAAACCCAAGGTGTCCACTGCGAGTATTCAGGCTTAGGAGTCACTGTGGCAGGATTGCAACAGCTAGGGGCAGTGATCACGCTCGTTGCTTCTCCCTCTCACTATCACACCCCACTTGAGTCCTGCCCTTCAGAGCCGGCATGTCTTCTTGTTTCCACAGTTTTTAAATTTATTTATGTGTATGAGTGTTTTTATCTGAATGTATGACTGTGTACCGTGCGCATGCCTGGTATCCTTGGACATCAGAAGAGGGTGCTGGCTCCCTTAAAACTGGAGTTATGGATGGCTGTGTGCCACCGTGTAGGTGCTTTAAGCCAGACCCAGACCTTCTATAAGCAGCAGGTGTCTTAGCAGCTGAGCCATGTCTCCACCCAGGGAGCAGCACCGTGGAGGTCCACACTGGACTCTCACGTGGGGTTGGCCTCTTGCTTGCCCGACTGCCACCATGCTCTGCTGCTGCTGGGACTCTAAGAAGCTACCACACTTTAAACTGCATCTGTCCAAGAGGCCCACAGAGTTCAGAACCCCTAAGGCCAGAAGCACTGCTCACCAAAGCAAACGCCAACCATGACCCAGACAGCTCAAGTGAAGCCAGGAAGACAGCTACCCCTCCACTGACCTGAGCCGCCTCCACAGCCTTGGCAGGAATGAGAATCCGGGGAAAAGCATACATAGCTCCTTGCAAGGGGTTGCACTGAATCCCTGGGACTTGGTTAAACAGATCTTCGGTCAGCTTTGCTTTCTTGGCCAGGTTACCAAGAACGAATTCTTTTTCCTGATGGTGGACAGAAGGCACAAGTATCAATAATCCTAGGTAAGGCTGTGGAAGGCTGTACTTTCAACACATAGAGCACGTTGGCAGAAAATGAGCTGTGTGCACAGCACTGTAAATAGGGCAAGGGGAAGGAGTGGATACGGACAGATAGACAGGGCTTCCTCTGCCTCCCAAGTGCTGGGATTAAAGCCGTGTGCCACCGCCAGCTGGGATTTCTTTCTTTTTTTTTTTTTTAAAGCTTTATTTATTTATTATGTATACAGTGTTCTGTCTGCATGTACACCTGCAGGTCAGGAGAGGGCGCCAGATCTCATTACAGATGGTTGTGGTTTCTGGGTATCGAACTCAGGACCTCTGGAAGAGCAACCAGTGCTCTTAACTGTTGAGCCATCTCTCCAGTCCCCAGGCGTTTTTTTTTTTTCATTCATCAATCTGAATGGACCTGACCCTGGAAGGAATATCCTAGAAACACTTCTATGAGAGTCATAGGTCCTCGGGGAGACCAGCCCAGCCCCATCATGCCATCCAGGGACTACCCCTTTGCATTCTCTGTCAGTGTGGTGTACATGGACACGGACCCAGAGAGAACAGAGTCAGCAGAACTGGAAAAGCATCCACAGCCAGAAGAGAATCAATTGGACTTTCTGCAAGTACTATTGTGCAAGACGCAGGTCCTGAAGATGAGCACATAAGCAAAAGCTGGCACACCCATCAATGACATACGACCCAGTCCTCAATCCCAAGGAGACATCTGCTCTTCTGAGACACTGCGCCAAGTGGACTAAGCCACGCACAGAGAAGCAAACACTGTATAATTCCATCTCTGCATATATATGTTAGGGGGACTCATGGAGACCTAAGAGAATGCTGGCTTCCAGGAAGCTATGTATTTACTGGATCTGAAATTTCAATTGGGGATGATGGAAAAGTTCTTGAGATGGCTGCAGCACAACAATCTGGATGTCTTTCCTTAATGAAACTGGACTGTTTGTTTAGACAGGGTCTCACCGTGGCTCTGGCTGTCCTAGAACTCACTATGTAGACCAAGCTGGCCTCAAACTCACAGAGGCCCTTCTGCTTCTGTCTCCTGAGTGCTGGGATTAAAGGCATTCACTACAGTAGGCTAGAACCATATATTTAAAAAGAGCAAAAGTTTTAGTTCTTTGTGTTTTACTATAAGAAAGAGGAGGAAGGGGGAAGGGGGAAGGGGAGTGTGGTAGTGTATGCCTGGAATCCTAGCCTTTAGGAGGTTGAAGCAATAGGATCATGAACTCAAAAACAAGGTTATTAAACCCTGTGTCTGAAAAAACAAACAAGCAAATCTCCTCCTTATAACCTCTCCAAAGTGAGAGAGAGAGAGAGAGAGAGAGAGAGAGAGGGAGGGAGGGAGATGAATTTATACCGTCTGGGAACTGACTTTTAGATTGTACAATCTAAAATGGTTTTGTTGTTGCTTTTTAAACTGATACTCTGTGCCTATCTACTTCCCCTTCTTTTCAGGTTAGTAACAAAATGTTTGCTAGACATGGGGCTCTCCTGGGATCCTCCCCACTTACAATGCACACAGGTGAGAAAGAAGAGAACATTCTTCCCACTTCTGTTGCACTTTTGAACTTAATTCATGAGAGTGGTTCAGCCACCAAAAGACATCATGGGTGACCCTTGAGGGATGGACGCGGATGGACACCCACAGACATACCATCAAATGTACGGCCGCCCGGAGAGGTGGCTGTTAAGGAACCATGACCCTGACAACAGCAGTGATGCAGCTAGGTCACATGGACTCACCCTGATGAACTGCTCAAAGGACTCCTCGCCTGGGACAGGGGGATTCACGACAATGTCCATGGCGGCTTGTCCAGACACTGGTGGGCAGAGGCGAACCGACAGCAGCTTTACCAGCTGGCCTTTGATCTCAGGGTGCAAATTAATCACCTCCATGTAGCCCCCTCGGTAGCCGCACCTGCAGAATTGGTGAGAGGGAGCACCAGTTACAGGAAGGCCTCACAAATGCAGCTTGGACGGCAGATTCTGTAACGCCACACTCTGAGTACCAGGCACGCAGCCGTGGCTGAGCTCTTGCCAGGGGTAGGTAAACGGGTAATAGGATGAAGACACTTTCCTACAAAGAAAAGCAAGGGCTCGCCTTCCTTTCTTCCCTTCCTGTTTCCGGGGAGCTGGAGGAGACAGAGACTACAGACAGTCCTCACCCTAAAGATGGAGACTACGTGTTGAGGAAGCAGACTCACAAGCCATGGTCCTCGAATGACCTCAAGGAGCACAGTCTTGTTTTCCTGGATTCTTTGAAGCTTTATGTCAAAAATAGATAGAGTTTCACCCTCTTGGAGCCTCTATATTGTAGGGCCATTTTGTTATAGCTGCTTACCCTGAAACCTAATCCATATACTAGTCTACATCAAATTAAGTCAAGAACAATCTAAGGAGACAGTTCCCTTGACCTAGGCAAAATATTTTTTCAGACTTCATATGCCATTCCCTCTGCCTAAAACATTCTTTGCCCAAATGTCTCCCTTCCTCCAACTCCAGTCCCAACTTCCGGTACTTCTTCCTCCTCTGTGACCTCAGTTCTCCACCTGCCATGTGACCGTCCTCTTTGCTCTTCACTCCTCAATCACATATTGGCCATGTATGTTACATGTATGTTACAGTGCTACAAACTCAGGGTGCTCAGTAAATACTAGTCAAATAAACAAAGATAGGCCCCAGACTGGTCCTTTGGCCTTATAATCCTGTGCTAAGGCAGCCTTGGACACGGAGCTTGGTACCTGTCCACCCAGCTCCTCTCTTCATGGGCCCTCAGACTTCAGTCAGGGTCACAGCAGAAGACTCCAGGCTCAGAGCTGCTACGGGAAACTGTTTTCATTTCTGTCCCTTACCCAGAGTCTGGTCTGAACACAGCTGCAGGTCACTTGAGCCCCTGCACAAGGACGGCTCTTATACCACTAGATCTGCCAGTGAGGTGCGGCCTGTCCGTCTCCTGACTCTCAGAGCAGCAGCAAAGGGTAAGGGCTGCTTTCCAGCCCGTGGGCCACAGGGTCAAGCAGAGGAGCAGGCAGAAAGGAGGGAGCAGTGCTGGGACAGCAGGCCCATCAGTGGCAGAAGAGGAGGGGAGGTCAACATACTCGCCCATGTAGCCCTTGGAGGTGGAGTGGAAGGACGCGAGCTCCACGTTGCTGGAGTACTCGTGCCCCATCTGGTAAAGCACTTTCTTAAAGGAGTGGAACCGACAGTCGGCAGAGTACACGTTGTCCTGATATACCTGCAAGGGGAACATGACAGGGCAGTGAGTTCTCCTGGAAGGCCTGGACAAACGCAGCCAAGGGTCCACACCCAAGAGGGGTGCATAGGCACGGCGTGAACCTGTCGGTCAGAGGTAGGTCACAAAGTCCAGCCTCGAACAAACCAACCAGCCCAGCATCCAAGGCTATTTCCAAAGATAAGCCACAATGTACCTGAAGGAACCTGCCAGATCAAGCAAAGGAAAAGCCTCAGGCTGGATGCTTCAGTTTAAGAGTTTAGGAGCTTCCCTGACATTCCTTACGCTTCCCATACCCAATCTCCAGCCTGCCCGTCCGACACATCAGGCACCAGGGACTCCCATCCTCCCAAGCAGATTCTTCTCCTACAGCACTGTTCACCTATCTAGTGACGCAGAGTGCCAGCCGTCTCCTGTCCTCCGCTTTCTCTGTTTTAGGGGTACACTCCGTCAGGTGTCCTTTATGCCACTTACTGGGTGTGGAACCATTTGTCTTCGCCTCTGCTCTTTCTGCCAGAGCAGAGCCCACACGCTTTGTTCTTCCTCGTGTCTGGATCTAGCACTCACAGCCTACAAGTACCACCCTGCCTGTTCCATAACCAGGGAAACTGGCTTTCTCGACCAGTGGGAAAATCAGGCAATCTTCCACCTTCAACGGCGGAGGCCCTGCCCTCGTCCCAGACCAGTGGGGTGGTTAGTACATTGTCATAATCCCGAGGTCTCTCTGTTGCCTTTTTTTTTTTTCCTTTTAGAAATTAAGGCTTTTAGGTCCATGATTAATTACGACTATTTAAATGTGGTAATATTGTGGAGTGTTTAAGGAGGAAAGAAAATAGTATCTAGAAATTACGGCTAACCAGAAAATATGCAGCAATGAAGATAAACTGACAATGGAACACGGTGGGTCCTCAGTTTCCTTCTTTCCGAGCGGAAAAAGAATGGGTGAGCCTAGGAGTCATGACTGGGGTTCAAGAAATTACAGTTACAGAGATCCTCACAGGCTCGCCGGTGGTTGGAGAGTAAACGAGACAGAAGATGAGAACTACCAAGAGGCCCAGAACTGTGTACTAGGAGTGGCATCGGCCATTTCTGCCACACCCTGCTCTTTGGTAGGAGCCCATGGAGTTCCCTCTGGGAAGGTCCTTCCAGGCTTTCCAGGTGGATGTGGGGAAGAGCAGGGCAGACATCTTGTACCTTGCCTGGGTCTAGCCAATCTGCATATTACAACCCCAGATGACAGTAATTGCTTTAATAATCGTGGCTCAAGTTGAATCAATCAAGCATAAACTTACGGGAACTACAAGGATGCAAAGCTGCTTTCTAGGCTGGGAAGATAATCAGTCTGTGTATGAGGCCGACATAGAGATGAAAGAAGGATTTGGAAGACATAATTTGAGTTCAGGGTCCAGCCTGCGACCTGTGACCCCATCATCATCATCATCATTCTCCAAGTTGAAAGCAACTTTAAAGCTGACACCTGTGATCTCAGCACTGGGAGACTGAAGCACCAGGGTTGCTGTGAGTTTAAAGCCAGCCTGGGCTACACAGTGAGTTCTAGGGTGGCCTGGGTTACATAGCAGAGTCTCAGTCTCCTTCTCCCTATCTCCATATACATGGAGAATGTGTGTGTGTGTGTGTGTGTGTGTGTACATTATAACTAGAGTCCAAGTCAACAGAGAGATAATTTGTGTCCCAAATTCATAGGTTAAGAATGTACATCCTCATCTTTGCTTGCCCAGAATCATTCTGCCTAGAAAGTTCTCTCTGGCTATAGAATAATCAGATCTGGATCCCTCCCCTAGAAGAGCAGGCTTGCCCCCTCCCTCTCTGAGCTTGCCACCATCTCTGGGACTGCTCTTACCTCATCAGCCAGTAGGAAAAGCTTCTCTTCCCAGGCAAAGTGAATCACATCTTCTATGCACTTTCTGCTTTGTACCTGGCCTACAAAATCCCCAAAAAAACCAAAATGTAGGTTGTATTGCTACTGAAGTTGTCCCCAAGTAATACTCCCACCCAAATCACTTGGGTGTCTTATGTTCCCTGAAGATCCCAGGAGACCACCCTCCTAGTTGCTCTGCATAGCAATGAGACCAAGCCCCAGTCATGCCTACAGGCTCCACTCCTGCCTAATTAATGAAGCCAGGAATGGGCAAGGAAAAGTATTCCACACCTAACTTTTTCGTTAGTCTTACACCTGGGGTGTGCACATGTGTTTGTCTTTTCTGGAGGACGGAAAGGCACGAACACGTCATGGTGAGCAGGAAAATAAAAGGAAGGAGTAATTTCATCCTCTACTACGCACCCGCAGCAAGCAATGCAGAAAAATGCATTGGTTGATATGGTAACTGAGCTGGAGTTACTGAAGAACTGTGGGTGTCTTCCCAGAAAGGCAGGTGCACACGCCCACAAGGAAGCGACAGGCTCATCCCAGCTCATCATCTACCCTCAGAGCTGGCAAGTGTTCAAAGCAGTACTTGCAGAATACCAAATGAACGAGCCAGGCTGGTGTCCCCTGCAAACAGCTGCTGCAGAGAGAACTGGCCCCATTAGGGACCCTGAGAGAGCACACTGCGGTTCTCCTTGGCTTCCTTCAGGACGTGCCTCAACACTGGCAGGGAAGACCCCACCACGCATGTCAGAGAATGGGTGCAAATGGCAGGATGGCTAAGTCAGCAGCCTACGGGCACACTGCAAGAGCGGAGGGCGAAGGGCAGGAAGGTGGAAGTGGAGCTTTTCCCTGTAGTTTCTCCTTGTTTTGAGTGGGACACCAGGGATTTCCACTGTGTTCAACTGGGCTTGTTGATTTCTTTTTCGGTTTTTTGAGACAGGGTTTCTCTGTAGCTTTGGAGCTTGTCCTGGAACTAGCTCTTGTAGACCAGGCTGGCCTTGAACTCACAGAGATCCACCTGCCTCTGCCTCCCGAGTGCTGGGATTAAAGGCGTGCGCCACCACCGCCCGGCAATTTCTTTACTGTATGTACAGCATATCTATGCTGTGTGATGCATATATGCACAGATATAAACATATATACATGTATTATTCCTGCATGTATAGACATCCTAAAGCAGAAAAGCATGTAGACTGTTACCTTTTGGCTAAAAAGAAAAACAAATGTCTAAAACTTATCTATGGAATGATATGAGAATGTCTATAAAAACAGAAATGTATCTTAAAATGATTCAGCCAGGATTTCTACCTTCCACTACTTAAGCAATGAGCCGATTTCTTTAGTAAGAAACTGACTTTTCTTTGGCCATCAAGTGCCAACCAGGCTTCATAAGCAGGGGGCTCAGGGCTCTGGGACTCCAGCAAAGTGCCAGGCCCTGGTTTCTAGACAGAACCAGCATTGCTCTCGCAGACAGGGGCTGGCCTCTTTGTGGATAGAGCCTACCGACACACCTTCTGTGGGTCTTGTGATTTCCTAACCTCATCCTACTGGAATACAAGCAGAGATATGAGCGTCAGAATGTGCAAACACATGTCCACAGAATGCTGAGGGGAACACAAAGAGAAAATAAAGGACCAGAGCCTTGAAAGGGCCTCAGCCTGGTGGCGGAAATGAGATTGAAGGGATGCAAAGATTCCACTGATATACACAACGCACACTTGAAGATAAAGACAGGTTTATGTTTACCCCGGGCCCAGAATCCAGCAGTCACTAGGGCACAGCCATGAAGACACTGAAGAGACAAACACGCAAAGTTATGGAGAATAAGATACATGGCTTTATAGGGGCCATGCTATGCCCAGCATGGGGAGACATAAGACGCAACTTTGCTACAGGTCCAAAAAGCTGGTCCCTAAGAGCAGCACACCAGAAGATGGGCCTGAGCAATTCCCTACAAACTGACAGGAACATCTGTGACTTTACCTCCTCCCTCCTGCAGCATACCACAGCTGTCTTGTGAAGACCGCGCGTAGCAGGAGATAAGAGAAAATCCTGGCCTAGATACACACCTCTAATCCAAGCACTGTATGCTGAAGCAGGGGGGATACAAGTTCGAGGCCAGCCTAACAAGGACTTCTGAGTGGATAAATGAAAGATCTCTCTTATCAAAGTCCTAGTGATTTGACTGGTTCAGAGATGGGCCAGTAAGTACCTACCCTAGGACTCTCAGTGAAATCACAGGAAAAGATGGACTCTAAGGTTTCATCTGATGGAGTTGCTGAAGGTCCCCCAAGGGCAGATTCTAAGAAGGAATCCAACTCAGAGGACAGCAGAGCTGAGATGTGAACTGAGGTTCTTCCCACACGAGAGTTGATTCAGATGACGCTTTACGACCAGACGTCAGGCTCCACCATACGGCCTTTCAGCTTTGAGCCAGGTTCCTCTCTTGAAACCCAAAGCACCCTGGCTTAACCTCTCAAGCTACTTTGACCTCTTTTAGCCGAGCTGGTTATGGTATGTAGTTGGGAAGTGTCTATTTCCTACCACCCTCCCCTAGCAGCTGACTGATTTCCAAACATTAAGGCCTCAAAGAAGGGCGGATGGTGCTTACTCATAAATCACTCTTCATAAGGGTTATAAAGCCGGGCGGTGATGGCGTATTAACCCAGCACTTGGGAGGCAGAGACAGTTCGAGGCCAGCCTGGTCTACAAGAGCTAGTTCCAGGACAGTCAAGACTACGTAGAAAGACCCTACAACAAACAAACGAGAGAGAGAAAGAGAGAGAGAGAGAGAGAGAGAGAGAGAGAGAGAGAGAGAGAGAGAGAGAATTACTTATAATAATACACATTGACAGGGTCCCTTTACTCACAACAGGCAAGTCTTTGGTGGAGGTATGTCCTCCCGGGCAGGGAGGTAAAAAGATATACGAGGCAGAAAATCCTGACTCAGAAGACATGCGAGTGGCATATGCCTGTAATCTCAGCAGCACTCAGAGGCTGAGGAGTGGGGCTGCTGTGACTCTGAGGTCTGCCTGGATGACACAGCCAGTATAGGCCAGATAGGAATTCACTGTCTCCAAAGGAACTGACTCAAGAGCCGACTCAGCCTACAAATGCTGCTGGACTTGCTGTTCCAAGTGTGGCCCTGGGATCAGCAGAAGTGTCATCTTGGACTGGGTGGACCTGCCAGTTCTCCAGCCCTACCCCAGTCATTAAAATATGGGTGAGCGGAGTCCACCTTCTGTACTTTAACGAGCTCAAAGTTTAGGAACTGGTGTCCTAAAGAAGTGTAGTTCTCCTCAGGGTTAAGAACATTGATGTCTGGACTGGCCTGGGAGGTTTTCCAAGCTCGCTTTGTGATACTGATCTACAGCTCGATTGAGAACAGAGTCCTGTGTCGTTTCCCTGAACTACATCATGGGTAGACTAGAATCTTCATCCCTCCTACAAGGCACTGGAGCACGCGCACCAGTATTTGCACCAGGTGCACCTCGGCTGCATTCAGGAATTAAAGTGGTTGTTTTCAGCTTATTGAAGTATCAGTTCACGTTTGGGAGAAGCAGATTCCACAATCAACTCTGATGTATTTTGGCCCCACTCCAACTTAGCTCAACAAAGAAAGAGAAGGGAGTTCCTGTTCTTTCTTCCAAATAACCCTGGAGCCACACGAACCAGCAGCTTGGGGGGTCAAAACAGGCAGGACTGGATACTTTTTTTCTAAGAAAAACATGCAAAATTTGGGGCATTTTTCAACTTCTAGAAACAGGCTTTTTGTTTGTTTGTTTGTTTTTAATATGGCATTTTCCTCTCAAAGAAACAACAAACTCCACACACCAGCATTCTGAACCCCAGCTGAGAAAAACAAGAGGAAGTAAATGTGCTGTGCCCCCTGTTGGATGGTGACGTTTGTGTGCAGAACCTCAAGGAGATGAGACTTTACAAATGGAGGTAAACTATGAAAAAGAGCAGGTTCTGTTGGTAACACAACCCTCAAAAAAGAAAGAAAAGAAAAGAAAGAAAGAAAGCAAAAAGCTGCCTGCTTCTCATGTCCTGAGGTGGCCTGAGACGAGTTCCAGAGCTGTTAGCAAATGTGCAATGAATCAGGAAACTGGGACAGAGAGGACCTGTGTCCCTCAGTTCTTTAGTGGCCAGGCGTCCACACACCAGCCCCTCCGAGCCCCTGAGAAAGCGGTAAGAGAGTGACTCGCAGACCTGTGGGGTTCCCGGGGTTGATAATGCAGAGAACTTTGGGGTCACAGTGGTCTTTGGCTTGCCGCACTGCCCGCCGGAGCTCATCCACGTTCAAGGCCCAGCAGTTCTCCTCGTCTAGGTAGTAGTTAACCTGGATGGCATCAAGCTCGGAGATGACCGCGGAGTACAGAGGGTACTGGGGGATGGGGATCATCACGCCTGTCCGTGACTTGCCACCCCCAGAGACCAGGAGCTTCAGGATCGTCTGCAACAAAAGGTAACACAGGGTCCCTGCCGCTTCTCATCCTTCCAGAGGCAATGAGCAGGCAAGCCTGGCCCAGCCCCACCTTCTCTCCACCAGGGGCCCTGCAGCCTGCTTCGAGTGTGACCCCATCAAGTTCGCTTCACTTCCGTTTCCTTAGCTGGAACACGAGAGGTGAAGGAGGCAGTACAAAACACATGTGTTAAAGCTCTCGACTTACGTATGGCATGTAGTAAAGGACTGGCCACTTGACAGGTATGGAGCAACACATGTTTAATTACAGCAGTGGCTGTGGCATGACCATGAGGCCAGCCTGGGCTACACTGTGAGATCCTGTCTCCAAAAGCCCAACCAACCAACCAAGCAATCCCTTTCTAAAACAGTATCCCAGCTGGTCCTGCCCTAGAATTATTCTGACCTCACCCTGATAATCTCATTTAAAATCTACGTTATCAATAACCATCAGCTGCTCACACATGGCTGGACGGACTTCTAAACAGAAGACTGTTGAAATGGCACCACCAGCTAGCAGGTGCAATTCCTTGCTGCAAGAATCCCACCAGAATGGGAAGCATGAGAACTCACTCTCTCTGGGCCTACTTCCTCAGGGGTTCCAGTAGGTAGGAGACCAATGTATCTGTTTGAAAGGCTTTGGGAAACAAACACTCAACATCAAAACAAGAGCCTGTGAGGTCGGGAGACAAAGGGCCCCCAATAAGATGGAAAGGATAATAACAGCTGCTCAAGTAGGAAGGATACATGAGTTAATGGCACTTAGCACAGAACCACCGGAGCCACAGAGAAACACACCAAAAGCGAATGGAGGACCAGGGTGTGTGCAGCTAAGTGGTCCAGCACTCACCCAGCGTACTGAGGGCCAGATTTGATCCTGAGCACTAAAGAGGAAACAAAACAAGCCAACAAACAAAGCCCAGGAAGCCACGAGCCCTTTCCCCAAGCCTAGAATTTCAGACTTCAGCCATGTAACCACGGATTCCAGTCTGCCCACCCTCTCTTCAGCCGTGTAACCACCGATTCCAGTCCACATGCCCATGCCATCCTGACTGACTCCCAGTCTGAGCCAGCTCTTCTCTCACCTCCCATGTGCTCCTTCACTTCCTGTTACTTGGCCTCTTTCTGGCCAGGCCCAAGTTGAACTGAATATTGACTGAGTCGTGGGGCCTCCCTCCCTTTACTGAAGTGCCAATGGTTCTCTAGTCTTCCTAGGCTGACCTGAATCCTCAGCATGGTCTCTAGGATCCTACAGAAGCCATTCCTTGCTTCCCTGATCCTATTTCTGGTCACTCTCCTTCATTGTCTAAGCTCACCCACCGTGAGTTCACCTCCCCAACACTAAGCCTCTTTCCAGACCAAGCTCTTTCCATACACTGATCTTCAGCGAAGAAAACTCTCCCTCTCCCTCCTTCCCCAGTCCATTCTTGCATCTTTTAGTCTTTTTCAGAGGAGCCTTCTACAATTCCTGCTGCGACCATGGTAGCACTTGGTTGGAACAGAAACTGAAAACTCATGAGGTGACCTTTATGACGTGGTGTTAATGCTAGACTGTCATAACACTGGCATGTAGGCAAAGGCCAAGTTGTGAACCTGGTTCCCTAAGGTCTCCCCAGCACCTAGCACAAAGCCCAGCAGAGGAGGAACACCAATATGTACTGACAACAGAGGTCAAGGGGCATCCTATAGCTCCCTACCAGTTGGGCCTGCTGGTGGATCCTCTGGAGGAAAATTGAAGCTGTGGTTGTATCCAGGGTCATGAGACTATCAGGACAGAAGTTACTGGGACAGGGATACCAGAGGGTGACTCACTCTGCCCACTGAGCCCTGTCTCCTGGCCAGCTAGTTCAAACCCCTGGCCCTAGCTTGCAAGGCTGTTCGTCTCGCGAATGAACACTGGGATAAGAATGGGCCATCTTTGTACATACAGAAATACCGTCGCTAGCTCCAGTGGTCAGGTAAATGTTGTCCGGGTCTGCAGGTACACCGTCTCTCCTGGTAATAAAGGCTGCCACATCTTCACGGATGCAGTTAACACCCTGGCTGGCACTGTAAGATCCTGTGAAACAACAAGCAGGATAATGATTAGAGGCAAGATGTCTAGTTCAACAAAATGAGTGTGGTACCCATATAATTGTCTGGGGGTAAAGATGGCTACGGACACTAAAGTAGGGCCTCCTTCCCACTGCTCTAGGCTCTCGAACTATAGCAAGCTGTTTACCTACTTATTTGGGCTCTTCCACCCACTCATCTTTCCACCCAGTGTTTACTGAGCATCTATTACACAGTAAGCCCTGGCTTCTATTGTGTCAAGCAGTGCCCATACCCGTGATACAGACATGCTTTATGACAACAGTACCCATTAGATCTGGGGTTTCTATGCTTTAGTTAGGTGCTTACTCATGGGTTTACAGAACTTGAGAGAATGGGTTGATACTAGTCCTCCAAAGTAGCTCAGGGCTCTAAGTGGATCCTACGCAGATCCTGGAGACTGACCCTGGAGTCACCACTGGCCCTCTGCTTAGAAGTCACTTCCCTGAGTGAGTGCTCATCCATGTTCCAGTTTACAAACTGGCACACCACCACTGCCTGATGGGCTCGGCACCCTGAATAACCCAGTCCCTTCCACTGGGTCACACCGTGCTGCACTTCAAGGTCTTTACCCACGCGCTCCCTCTGTCTGCCATGCACCTGCAACCTCTCTTTTGCTCATCCTCTTCTCCCCCTTTGTTCTTTCTGTTTTTTTGAGGCAGGGTCTTGACATGTAGCCTAAGCTGGCCTGAAAGTCACTATGTAAACCACACTGGCCCCAAGCCTACAGAGATCTGTCTGCCTCTGCCTCTGCCTCTGCCTCCTAAGTGTTGAGATTAAAGGTGCGCCATCAGGCCAAGCTCCAATCTTCTTAAACTTTCCCTCTACATTAGGACCCCTCGATGTAATCCTGTAGCTTTCTGCCCTTATCCAATGAGTCATGAAAGCTGGGAATTGTAGTAATGAGGGGTTTGGGCTGCGTTCCCGGCGCAGGGCCCCTTGTGCCATCCGGCTCCCGGTGCGTACCCAAAATAATTACACGGAAACTGTATTCATTTAAATACTGCCTGGCCCATTAGCTCTAGCCTCTTATTAGCTAACTCTCACATATTTGTTTAACCCATTTCTAATAATCTGTGTGTCACCACGAGTCGTGGCTTAGCGGCATGAGTCTAACCAGTGTCCATCTTGTGCTGGAGAAGCATGGCGTCTGCCTCTGCCACACTGCCTTCTCTCTCACAGCATTCCGTTCTATCTACTCTGCCCACCTAAGGGCTGCCCTATCAAAAGGCCATGGCAGTTTTCTTTATTTAACCAATGAGGGCAATACACAAATAGAAGACCCTCCTACACCAGGGAATAACATATACATATAAAATTCATAAGAATTACATGAATGTGTATGTATCTATGTGTGGAAATATGCACGTGAGTATAGGTGCTTGCAGAAGCCAGAAGGACACCCTACCCCCTACCCCCAGAGCAAGAGTTAAAGGCAGTTGTGAGCAACCTAACATGGATGTTGGAAACAGAACCCCAGTCCTCTGCAAAAACAGTACATGCTCTTAGCAGCTAAGTCATCTCTCCAGCCCCTGACTATTGTTAGTGTTTGCTTCTCTCAAAAATGGCAGTACACTCCACAAGCACAGGAACTATTCACCTCAGTGGCTGGTGTTCTTCAGTGTGAGGAATAGCACCTGGGACATGCTATGTGCCCAGAGTCAGGTCAGACAAACTTCACAGCTCCCACCACCTCTGGATATTTAGTAGCCAGGACACAACCTAAGGACTGAACTGCTTGTCAGACGGACAAGAAAGACAACACTAGTAAGAAACACACTTGCATTTTATTTTAAGAACAGGGTCTCCATGTAGCTCTAACTAGCCTCCAGTTTATAAGATCTGTCTACCTCACCGAGCGGTGGTGACACATGTCTTTAACCCCAGCACTTGGGAAGCAGAGGCGGGCAGATCTCTGTGAGTTCCAGGCCAGCCTGGTCTACAAGAGCTAGTTCCAGGACAGCTAGGACTGTTACACAGTGAAACCCAGTCTCAAAAACAAAACAAAAGACAAAAAATAAAAAAACCTGCCTACCCCTGCTTCACGACTATTGGGGTTAAAGGGCATGTCACCATGCCCTGCCGAGTAAAACACAACTGTAAGAGTCATAAGGAAAGCATGGCTGAACTCTAAGGCTTCACACACGGGGCCTAGAAAGACAGACAGCTCAGCAGGGAAGAACTGGCTGTCCTTGCAGAGGGAACCCAGGTTCAATCCTCAGCACCCGTGTGGTCCCAGGGGAGTCAACCCCCTCTTTTGGCCCCAGGGGCAATGCACACACCATGGGCACATACAGAGAAGCAGGCACAGACATATACATACATTAAAACAAATAAAAATGGACTGGGGAGATGGTTCAGTGGCTAAGAACACTGACTGCTCTTCCAGGGACCTGCGTTCAACTCTCAACATCCACATGGTGGCTCAAATTCCAAGTTCCAGGAGATCCAATGCCCTCTCCTCACCTCCATAGACACAAGGCTTACAGACATACATGCGGGCAAAAATACCCATAGACATAAAATAAAAATGTTTAAAATTTAAAAAAAAAAACCTTCATATGATATTCAGCAATTGGTATTCTGGTCAGCGTGCTCCTAGAGAACACGGACACATTCCACTTCCTTTTACTTCTATGGCAGGAAACAGTTTGGGCTGCCGAAGGCTCTGACACTGGCCCCTCAACATCAACGTTAGAAGGAGCACACTAACCACTCCTTGCAGGGGGCAGAGCCAGGCTGCGTCTTGACATCTACCAGGAGGCTCTAGCCAACACGTCAGCCTTCCTCACAAGTCCAGGAGGAGAAGACAAAATAGTTCCTAGTTTAAAGACAAGAAGGAAAGGCTCAGAATGTGTTTCCCTCACCTGTGTTCATGAGCTCCTGAGACAGGGCCACAAAACCCTTATGGCCCTACTGGTTTCCTCATATAACACCCCAAGGCAGCCCTTCCACAGACACAGTCTCTTACCTACCCCCTAGCTCTAGCTGACAAAGAGGAACAAAAGTCAATAAATGAGGTTTAGTGGGTGGAACAAAGGTCCACTCCCTACCCCCTCACATTAGACACACACAAAGCAAACTCCCCTCCTCTTCGCCTGCCTCTCCAGTGGGACTTCTGGAGACCTTAGGGCCATCAGGGTTTTGAGAAATAAATTTGTCCTTAGCCCCCCGGCTGGCAGGCAGGGAAGCAGGGGCACTGGCCTGTTCCTAAGGGAGATACCACAGCACCCCTAGCAAGGGTGTTGACAGGGTCACCATGGCCAGCAGGTAAGCACAGAGCCCACAAGAGACAGAGCACAAAAGGAGAGAAGGGAGCAGAGAGGGAGGCAGGAACCAAGGGGCGGCTTAGCTGTTCTCTGACCTGATTAAGCAATTTAGAAAAATATCTGTTTCACTCTTGGCTCTAGGTCTCAGAACATTAGGGCACATATTCTAAGAAAACTTTAAGAACAACCATTTTGCTGAGCGGTGGTGGCGCACACCTTTAATCCCAGCACTCAGGAGGCGGAGCGGGTGGATTTCTGTGAGTTGGAGGCCAGCCTGGTCTACAAGAGCTAGTTCCAGGACAGGATCCAAAGCTACAGTGAAACCTTGTCTCCAAAAAAACCAAAAAAAAAAAAAAAAAGACAACAAAAAAAGAACTTTTTTTTTTTTTTTTTTGACTGAGATCTGCTGTGCAGGCACTGGGGAAAAGGGGAAATAAACAGGAAGGAAAATGAGATGAGAACAAAGAGCCAGAGCCAAGAGCTGGGTTCTAAGTAGGGTAGGGAGGGAGAATATCACTGTCACATGCACAGAGGTCAAATTCAGGACCTCCTTGTTCAGAGCCAGAGGGCTCTCCACAAAGAGGAACAGGGGTAGGATGGAAGGGCTGCAACAGAGTGGAAGGGGTAATTCAACTGAAGAAAGCCAAACAAAGCGGGGCAGAGGGGACATGGATGCTCCCTGTCCCTGGCAAATAGTAGCCGTTCTTCAGACGGTGCCACAGACGCAAGAAGCTTGAGCTACGCTGGGAACTATCCTTTTACTTAGCCTCCAGCTGGTCACTGAACAAACCCAAATCAGAGACTACAGATATCTGCACTTGAGTATCCGACCCCCCACAGGACGGCACGGAAAGCACCGACTTAGTAAACTAGGGGAGAAAGAGCATATGTGCATCTGCGTACACTCGACCCATCAGCCACGGTCCACACTTTTAGTGCAGCCCCCTCATAGCTCTTTGCGTGCTAACAGGTCCAGACGTATCCCGGAACCCACATTCATTTCACATCCTTGAGGACCTTGCAAGTTGGGCCTCACCCAAGCTGTTTCCACCACAAGCCTGAAGGATCCGCCGGGCGCGCTTCTTAGCATCTTCTGGGAAGCTGGGGCTGCTTAGCAGGTTTGGGTAGGTGCAGAGTGCCATCACCTAAAGAAAGAGCATACAGTCAAGCTTATAAGATGGTACCCCAAGACCACAGGACACTGGGCAAGGTACAGTGAGAAGATGCCAGCTCCAAACATCACGTCGCAGCATGCCTCTCCATGAGAGCTGAGGCTGTGGGAGCTCAAGGTAGCAAAGAGGGAGACACTGACTCTCTGCAGCAGTGTCTGATTGGCAAGAGGCACGACTTCCAAAGCTCGGTGCAAGAATGAGGTACCAAGAGGGGTGCCATGGCGGAGCGTGAGGGTGCTACACAGCCCCAGCCTCCACCCATCCATGAAGAACACTGGACCCAAACACCCAGGATCTTAAGAACTAGAGGGTCTCCTGGGTAAGGGGCCAGGCCTCAGTGGGCAGCAGAATCTGGCTGACAGGAAGAAGGCTGTGAGGTCCTACAGACACACAGCCTGAAGCCCTTCTCAGCCTATTTTCCACAAGACTAAACTTCAGACCCTAAAGCCGGAAAGGCTTCTCAGTAACACACAGACTGAGAGGATTAAGCAAGGCTGTGTGTGACACGGTGCCAGTAAAACTCGTGCACCTGTCTAAGGCTGGCAGCTGAGGAACCACGCACGCCAGGCTCGCTGCGCAGAGGGAAGAACTAACTGGTCATAGTGCTGATGATACCAGTCGCATGACTAACTCCTTGCTTGTTTCTTCTTCCTCTGGATAAAGAGCAATAACCTAGCCGACCCCTCTCCCAGGGGCATTATGAAGAACACAGGAGACAGATGAAGGCTACACGTAGCTGACTCCATCTGGGACAAGTTAGGACAGCTGGGGTCCAGGGCTGGGTTGGCTTTGACAGCCTGTAAAGGTAAGCACTGTTGGGAACCTACTCACGACCTGAGACCAGGTCCACATCTGGACTCGGCCTTCCTCCTGCCTCTGCTTCTCTGACAGAGCTACTGTTTGGCCCCGACTTCTGCATCCCGGGCCCTAATCCACTCATCTCCACGCTCCTCTGCAGGTCAGCAGTAATGGCTGCAGGACGTCTCTCAGACCAGGGCCAGCTAGCTGTATGCTCTCCTGTCACACAGGGGCTGGAGCCTTCTAGCTCCCAACAGCCCTCTGCCCCAAAGGACAAGGTGAGGGGACCCCCATTGTGTGCCACTTCTGAAGGTGGTGACATAGGGAGAGAAAAGGGAATAAGGCTACCATTTTGAAAGTTCATTACCTGCCCTGCATGTGAATCATAGCCACATACGGTACTCCACACAGGCCCAGTCCTTCTCCAGGAAAAGGCTTTCCATTGCTAGGTCTCCTGCCCCTGATCAGGCTGCCCGGTGGCATTTTCCTACTATGCTTTCCCTCCTTCTGGCTGCTGATCCTTCATTGTTAGCCCACACAACATTTTTTTTAATATTCTTTTTTTATTTTTATTTTTAATTTTTTTTTTAGGTTTTTTGAGACAGGGTTTCTCTGTAGCTTTGGGACCTGTCCTGGAACTAGCTCTTGTAGACCAGGCTGGCCTCGAACTCACAAAGATCCACCTGCCTCTGCCTCCTGAGTGCTGGGATTAAAGGCATGCGCCACCACCGCCCGGCCTCACACAACATTTTGTCATTGATGTTCAGACATAAACATTGAACCCCCCACCACTTAGAGCCCTTACGAGGGAGGTGGGTTATATTGGAGGCAACTGAGAGCAGAGGCAGTCACTGCTATAACCTGAGCTCTTGCTGGGCTGGAGGGAGACCTCCATCTGCCATCCAAGGAAGCTCCACTTGTGCAAATGCACAACGCCAGCCAGCACTCCAGCACAGGGGCTCCCTTTGGGCTGTGTTTCCACCCTGGCGTACCTTCCTCCGGGCCCTCTGCGCTTGCACCTCTCTGTCCCACATACACACACGAACACCCTCACGGAAGCTCTCTGTCGGGACCCCAGATCTATCATGGAAGAAGAGTCTTCCTGGAAGTTTCCTACCCTGGACCACCACAAATGGGTTAAGGCGTTTTTGATTCCCTTAGAAGGGGATTGCTGAGAGAGAGAAAAGCAGGGGACACCAGGTACCGAAAGGGCTGCTACTTTGGTGGCACATCCCTCAGGGTTTCTAGTGCTTAATATACTGGCCCCACCCAAGTTCTAGTTCAGGGCTCCAGGAGGCCTGTTCCAGGAGGGCGGGCTCACCTGACGGAGAAAGGTGATTGGCTGCTGGCCCATAGCATGGGCATCCCCAATGTTGGCTCGTATAACCTCAGTGAATGGTTTTTTGATGCCCTGCAGAGAGAAGGTGGCAGGTGGTTATTTAAGGACGCTTAGACTCTACATTCCTGAGGCCAAGTTGTAGAATTACCACAAGATATTAATAAGCAATCCTATTTTGAGCCTCACCAAATGTCAGGCAGCGCTAGCTAAGCCTGGTCCCATTTAATCTTCACAACCATTTCCACGAGGAAGAGCTAGGAGCAACCCCATTTCACAAATGAGGAAACTGAGGTTTCAAAAGACTAACGAACTCACTCGTCACGCGATTGATAAACACAAGCATTAGGATTTGAACTCTGGAAGGTAGGCCCCCAGTATGCTCTGCTCTATCACCCCCCCACCCCCACTTTCTGGACAAACCGGAAGAGCTGTTAGGTGGCTGAGGCATCGTGCCGCAGCTCCACAGCCTGTCATTTCACCGGGATGTTTAAAAGGCACTGGGACCAAAGTGGCAGTAGAGGAACAGCAGAGGCCAGCAGCAAAATATGCCCAGAGTCAGGGACGGAGAGCCTAGATGTGCCTGTCTCCTGTGCCCAGAGTTTCACTTTGAAACCGTAAAGGGCTAAAGATACGGAGTTCATGGCCCCCTCCAGAAGACATCCATCCATGGGAATTAGGTCCTGGCCTTATTCTCTCACAAGCCTGGTTTTGCAGAATGACTAGTTTCCTTTCCTTTCTTTTTAGCAGGAAGGATAAGAGACAATGAAGTGAGCGCCAAACAGGAATCACAGAGGGACTAACTCAGAGGGATTTGAGCCAGGCAGTGGTGGCACACACCTTTAATCTCAGCACACTGGAGGCAGAGGCAGGTGGATCTCTATGGGTTCAAGGCCAGTCTGGTCTACAGAGACAGTTCCAGGACAGCCAAGGCTACACAAATCCTGCCTTGAAAGAGAGATCTGGAGGTCACTGGGGAGCTCTAAGTGGGGGGAAAGACTCTTCAGCTGCCACAAAGGTAAAACGGATCACGGAGACACGGAAGCAAGGGAGTCAACACAGCACCCTGATAAATCCAGTATCAGCTGTTGGAGAATAGACTAGCAGGTTCAATCCTGATTATCCCGGGTGACTGGGAGGAGAATCAACAAACCCTGCCTTACACAGCTAGTCCAGGAAGGAGGCCCTGAGTGTCACTGTGGAGACAGCCCCACCCCATCTCCAGCTGTGCTTTCCCAAATACAGTATTTAAAGATACAGTTCTGCGGTTTTGACACTGGTGAGGTTTGTTCTCCTGAGTGTGTGTACATGTGTATGTGTGTCTCTGCACATGTGTGCTTGAGCATGGGCAAACATGCAGAGGCCAGAGGAGGACTCTGACTAGTCTCCGTAGCTCTCCCCTTGTTGCTCTGACACAGGATGTCTCACTGCCCGTGGAGCTCGTTGGGTTTTGGCCAGGCCGCCGGCCAGCCAGCCCTGATGCTCCTGTTCCCACCAGCACTGGGCTTCAGGGTCAGGGGGACCAGGCCTGGCTTTTCGGCCTGGGCGCTGGGGATTTGAACTCAGGCTCACGCCTACATGATGAGCACTCTTACAGAGTCATCTCCTCGGCCCTTCCCCACCAAGTTCTTTTCCTGAGCCTCACAAGGCATAGCAGGCCGAGAAAAGAATCCGAAAAAGGGCCTCAGAGTGTCACAAACAGAGCCCCAGTCTCTGAAAGGTGTGTCTGGGAGACAGGGGACCCTGCAAGGGCCTCTTGCCCCATCTTTAGAGCCAGTCGGAGATGGCCAATATGGAGCTTTTTTCCTGGCAGTCAAACATCTCTAGACCAAGGCACTTGCTGCACCAGGCTGGGTCAGGAGTGAGAGCAGGAGAGAAGAGCCCGTCGCTGCAAGGCTCACCCCACAGGTAGGAGCCAAGAAGGACAGTGGGGGCTGGGAGGTAGCTGCCTAAGTCATAGCATACAAAAGGCAGGACCACACACCCTAGCGCCCGCCGGCCTGGGTTCCTCAACTGAGAAGCCCTCCATCAGCCTTTAAACCACTGTAGCTCTCGAGCCTACAGCTACTGAACAGAGGTGACTCTCTGGTATGGTCAGAGCCTATTCTTCAGTAAGAAATAAATCTGTCACGGCCAAGAAGGCCAAGACTCAACATACAGTTATAGGCCTGGGCCATGGGCCAGCCCGATACAGAAGAAAATAAAGCCTGGAATCTAGCCCTGGATGTCCCTTTCCTGTGCCCTCCCTCTAGCACTATTTAGCCAATTCGGGGCTTGCTGACACAAAGCCTGGGAACACTGAGCACCCCCTTTCTTGGGTCACTGTGCCTACAGACCATGGACACTTTGCATGATGGATGGGTTTGGGCCAGGATGTGGCTCCCTTGAATAGACAAGCAGACCATTCTACATAGCTAAGAGCAACCACTCAGAAGGGTATCCTGGGCAGACAAGGTCCACATGGGCTGGGAATACTAAGGTACCCCGGAAAGACTCTGGCCCAAAGTGCTTATCCAGGCCTGGTACGTGCACCGGCGTGCCACTACCCCCAGTCCAGCTCCTTGGCAGAGGGGCTAACAAGCATGCAGTGTTTCGTTGTCCCTCACAGCATTCTACAGTTCCTCTGCCTAATGCACTTGCACATGTCCAAGCCACAAGTGCATCCCATGCGGCACTGAGAGAGGGTCCGGGGAGGGTGGTACTCTCTTCCTGCCACTTGGACTTATGTAGGGCTCAATAGTGGTGAAGCATTTCTTCAGAAGAAAAAGAAAAAGATTTATCATTGTCCTTCCAGCCCACAGTTCAGCACCACTAAAGGTCACCAGACTAGTGGGCAAGTCGAACGGGGACAAGGCGAAATAAAAGAAGTAATCAAAAAGGGAAGGCTGAGGAAATGGTTCAGGCACAATGACCTGAGTTCGAGCCCTAGAATCACATGTAAAAACAAACCAAAAAAAAGCAAATGCAATGGTGTATGGTTTGCATTCTCAGTGCTGGGAAGGGAAAACAAGTGAATTCCCAGGGTTCGCCAGCCTAGATGAGTCAATGAGTTCCAGGCAAATGGGAGCCAGTCTCAAAATCTAAGGTGTACAGCATCCAAAAAATGATACCAATGTTGTTCTGTGACTTCTACATATACCCTACATGTGTATACACCTGTACATGTGTACAAACACACACACACACACAAACGAGAAAAATGCTATTAAAAAAAAGAGCTAGTCCAGAGTGGTGGCCCATGCCTTTAATCCCAGGGCTTGGGAGGCACATGCAGGTATCCTCAGGAGCTAGAAGACAACAATCAGATCCCTTGGAGCTCAAGTCGCAGGTGGTATGAGCGTCCCAATATGGGTTCTGGGAATCAAATCCGGATCCTCTGTAAGAGCAGCAAGTGCTCTTAACCACGGAGCCGTCTCTCCAGCCCCCATGCTGAACATCTTAATCATGCACACTTGTGTCTACCAGTTACACACACCCCAACAGAGCTGGGGAGGAGAGGAGGCAGGGACAAGAGCAAGTTAATTTCCTTGTTCAAAGGATGGCCCAGTCACTTCATGAGACCTATCTATGTTCAAGAAGCCCACAGAGTTTCTCCTTTGTTCAACAAATATTCCCAATATAGCAAAGAAGGAGACCGAGAGTGAGAGACAGTAGGAAGGGACCAATGAAAAAAACCAAAGCAAATATTGGAAGTGAAGACTAAGAAAGGGGTACAGTGCTACGGAGATGGTTCAGCGGGTAAGTGTGTGTTATCCCACTCTAGCAGAGGACCTGAATTCAGTGCTCAGCACTCGTGAGCAGCTCGCAACTGCCTGGGACTCCAGCTCTATGCCTCTGGCCTCAGTGGGCACCTCTACCCATATACACATGAACACACACACACAAATAAATCTTTAGCAAAAGTGGGTACAGGAAAGGAGTGGGGTACAGGGTGGGAGAGAGGCCTTGCCAGACCCCAGAAACCTCGTACGAAAGGCCCCTTGCTCCCAGATTCAAAGGGACAATTAACCAGACGAGAGCAGGCAGAAATCCTGGAGACAAAACCCCATCAGGTCCCACAGGTCCTGAAAACAGGCGCATTTCACAGAAAACTCTGAGACCCAGAACAGCACAAGCCTCTGACCTCCACAGACAATCAGAGACATCAAGATTTACAAGGAGCAGGGTGGAAAAGATGGCTCATCGGGAAAAAGCACTTGCTGCTCTTACCAACGACCCAGGTTTGGGTCCCAGCACCCACACAGCTGATCACAGCTATCTCTAACTCCAGTTCCAGGGGATCTGACACCGTCTTCTGGCCTCACAGGCACCAGGCATACATGTGGTATACATATAATATATACATACAAACAAAACATACATACACATAAAATAAACATTTAAAAGTAAATAAATCTAAAAAAAATTTGTAAGGGAAGCTGAAGGATTTCCGTTCAGGATCATTATGACAGCGAAGCAGCAGTTGACGCAGGAAGCCCCACAGTGAGAGATTCAGAGGTGGGAAGCAATCTCCTCTTCTTACACTCAAGCAATTCATAGCAGTTTGGGAAAAAGCCGGGCGGTGGTGGCACCCACCTTTAATCCCAGGACTCAGGAGGCAGAGGCAGGCGGATCTCTGAATTCGAGGCCAGTCTGGTCTACAGAATGAGTTCCAGGACAGCCAAAGCTACACAGAGAAACTTTGTCTTGAAAAACAAAACAAAAACAAAAACAAAAAAACTTTCAGAACAAAGAAGGGTCTTGCTGTGCTGCCCATGATTGGTTCGGAGCTCCTGGACTCAAGGTTCTTCCTGCCTCTGCTGCCTGAGTAGTTGGAATTGCAGGCCCTGACACTGTGACCCGAGAACAAAGACCCTAACGATTTTAATTGGCTTCTGTTTAAAGGACTGTCACTAACACTGCAAACCAGTTTGTGAAGAAGAGAGAGCGCAGGCCAACACAGTCTGGATGAATTGCCTGAGGGCCACAGCCCTTAAAGCCTGGGATGCAGGTCTATGGTCAGCACAGGGTGGATGGGTGCAGGATTCAAGGAAATCTTCTAGTTTTCTTCTTTATTATTCAATTTTTCCTTTCTCTTGAGACAGGGTTTTACTTTGCAGCCTTGGCTGTTTGGCTGGCCTGGAACCCACTATGTAGATCCAGCTGGTCTCAAAGCCTCAGATGCTCAGCCTCCCCAGTGCTGGGATTAAAGGAGCGTGCCGTCACACCTGGAAATTTTCTATATCAACTCTGAAGATGACCAGTGAGACCACTTGTGCTGAGCACAGGGCTAGAACTTCTATCCAGCGAAAAACAGCCACGTGCTAGGGCCCACGTTACACGCAACACACACTGAAGGTAACACAAGTAATCAGACTTCTCTAGTTCTGAACCTTCTGCTCTTTGAGCTTTCTCTGTTTTATTTACTTTGTATATGCTCCTGTAGGCGCGCGTGCGTGTGTGTGTGTGTGTGTGTGTGTGTGTGTGTGCGTGCAATGGGAGAGTCACAGGTCAGTCCTGGGTGTGGTTCCTCAGGAGCCATCCAGCTCCTGTTTTGAGAAAGGGTCTCTCATTGGCTGGAGGAGGCTACTAGCTGGCCATGGGAACCCCAGGGATCCTCCTGTCTGCCTCTCCAAAACTGGGATACAAGTGCACACCATCAGGCCTGGCTTTTTCCATTTGAGTTCTGGGGATCGAACTCAGGCCCTCATGCTTATATGGCAAGCACTTTTATATTTGTAGGTTTTGAAGCAGAGCTTTCCTATATTTATTGCTCAGGCTGGCCCTGAATTCCTGGACTCAAATAATCCCCCTGTCTCAGACTCCCAAATAGCTAGATTTACAGCTCCCCCAATACTCCACCTGGCTGGTGTTTACTTTTACAATTGGAAAAGTAAAGCCATTCCTTCGCTCTACTGTGCCAAGTCCTGATCCCTGCCCTTAAACAAGCAAGAGGGGGGAAAAAAAGTAGGTTGAGGAACTGTCAGATCCTCTCAAACCCCCTTTAATTGCAGCTTATTAAAAAGTGTTGCTCCCAATGAACAATGGGATCCGAAACCCCAAAACAGACTCTCCCTTGGTGGAGCTGCTGTCAAGGAGAAATGGCCCCCTTAGCCTCTTCCCTTCTTCCTTCAGGCTACCTTATCAGAGGAGCAAAAAGCACGGGGACTAAGCCCTGCCAGCCACCTTGAAGACAAACACCAGGGCCCCAGGTCCAGCTGGTACTATTGGCAAAGAACTCACTAAAACAATTCCATAAGCAGCATATGATGTTGGGACCCAGGGCTAGAGAGATGGCTCAGTGGTTAAGAGAATCACTCGCTACTCTTACAAAGGTCCTGAGTTCAATTCCCAGCACCCACATGGCAGCTCACAACTGTCTGTAACTCCAGTTCCAGGGGATCTGACAAATGCACACAAAAAGTAAATTTAAATAAATAAATAAATAAATAAGATGCTGGGACCCATCATAGAGGTTACCTCAGGTCCCTAAGGACAAGGCATTAGAGAATGGGGCAAGTGGGCCAGCTAAGCTCTTTGCCTCCTTCATAGACTAGGGAAACCAATGCCCAGAGAATACACAGAAATTGCCCCAAATCTTCATACAAAGATAAAACCCCTTAGAATACCCATCCAATTTGGATTGCTAAATTCAAAACAGAGGCAGAAAAAACAAACCTTGCAAAGCCAACACAAACAGAAAATAAATAAAAAATAACAGGGCTCAGAACAGCTCTAGGTCAATGGTAGAGTGCTTGCCTAGCATTAGTAAAGCCCTAAATCCAAGTCCCCAGCACCAACCCTTCCCCTCCCCCGCCCACAGAAAGAAACAACTGACAAATACGGCTGACAAAGCCGACCACTGTGGCTAGAGAGGGCACGGCGGTGCACACCTTTAATCCCAGCACTGGGAAGCAGAGGCAGGTGGATGGACCTCTGTGAGTTCCCAGAACTCAGCCTGATCTACCTAGGAAGCTCCAGGTCTGTTAAGCCTACATGGTGACACCCTGTCTTAAACCCAAGCAAACATCAGAGGATGTAGGTGGACAGAGAGAACTTCTCAGCTAACTGGGGGGTACTCAAACTTGGATGTGTGGAATGTCTGTTTAGGAAGTAGGGATGCCTCTGGCCCAGTGACCAAGACATGTGTCTACCTGAGCTATACCACCGCTGGAAACCCTTCCCGGCTCCCCATGTCCAGTCGAGAGTCATGGTAAAGACCTGAGTCATTCAAATGACTTCTGTCTCCTCCACCTCATCCACCCTGCCTCCCTCTGCCACAAAGACTCCTACTAAGCACATCTACCCCTTCCCCTAAACCTAGAACTTCCCAACTTCCCTGCCACTGGTCACAGCACTGCCTGCTCCTGGAACATTCACATGTTCTCTGCCTGCTGAAAAATCCAAACCTTAATGAACTGGAGGAGACAGAACTGGAATAACAATATGGTAGCCTGAACCTAAGGTCGGGGACCTCTTGGTCCTCACCATCCTCTGCTTTAAGGAGCCAACACAGAAGCTGCTCTTTAGCAAATGTAGAGAGAACTCCTGGAACCGCTCCCAGCTCTGGAACCAGAGAAATCAGCTGTGACGTGATAAAACAGGGAACACTTTAATCTGAGCTTTGTTTTAGCAAGGAGACTGTTGCCTCAAGGAGGGACAGCTGCAGCCTCCCAGATCCCAAAGTTCGGAAAAGGAAAACACATGCCCACCAGTGTGTCAGGCAGGCACGGAACGGAGCCAGTCTTCTCTGGGCCCAGCGTTAAACGGCCGCGGGGTGGAGAGAGACAGTTCAGGGGTTAAGACCATACTCTGCTCTTGCAGAGGACTCCAGTTTAGTTCCCACATCAGGGAGCTGACAAGTGCCTGTAACTTCAGCTTCCAAGAAAATCTAACTCTTGCTTTGCTTTGTTTTTTGAAACAGGGTTTCTCTTGTAGCCCTGGTTGTCTGGAACTTGCTCTGTAGACCAGGCTGGCCTCGAATTCAGAGACCTGCCTCTGCCTCCCGAATGGCCAGCATAGATCCAACTCTTCTTGCCTCCATGGGCACCTGTACTCCTGTGCGCATAACTACACATATACACATTTTTGTTTGTTTTTGTTTTTCAAGGGTTTCTCTGTGGCTTTGGAGCCTGTCCTGGAACTAGCTCTTTTAGACCAGGCTGGCCTTGAACTCACAGAGATCCACCTGCCTCTGCCTCCCAAGTGCTGGGATTAAAGGCGTGCACCACCACCGCCCCGCTACATATACACATATTTAAAAATAATAAAAAAATAAATCTTAAAAAAAAAAACACCAAAACCCATTCCCATAAAGGTCAGCAACAGACACTGAGCTAGCTCCCTTTCGTCTAACTCACTGTTCTGAGTAGAGCTGAGTGTCTGAGGTGGTATCAGTAGGCCTCATCAAACTCCCCACAGAAAGAGGAGACCCTAAGAGTTCCTCTCACTCATTCAAGAATACTGAGTGAGACACTGGGACCTGGTGACTCTGAGCAAAATCAAGAAACCCACATTCTGGGTCAGAACTATCTGCTAACATTTTATTTTCTTATTTTTTTCCTCAATACAAGGTTTCACTGTGGAGCCCTGGCTGCCCCGGAACTCACTTTGTAGACCAGGCTGGCCTTGAACTCACAGAGATCCACTAAAGGTATGCACTACCATCCCCCAGCTAACATTTTCTTATTAATCTTAGGAGTGTTTCCTTTTAATGTTCCCTCTTGACTCTGCCTTCCGAATTCCACCCAGGTTAAAACTCAGTATCCTAGGATGCAGGGCTGTGGAGTGTGCCTGGAAGTTCCAACACGTGGGAGGTGGAGGCAGGAGAACGCGGAGTCCAAGGCCAACCTGGGCTATACAGCCAGACCTTGTTCCCAGAACAAAGAACTTGGTTTTATCCAAGGGCATGTCTTACATACATCCAAGCCACCCTGGTTGGGGCAGGGAAAAATTACCCCAGGATTTTTACAACAGCTATGGATTCAAGCCAACATCCCTGGCATCACAAGGGTCGCCTTATTAAAGCCATAAGGACCCAACTCTCTGATTATAGCAGTCACAGTTCTCGAGGTACAAAAGAAGGAATTCTGCCAGTCTCTTCTGCAGAATCCCGTTCTTGTCAAGCAACTGTGGCTGGCAAAGACCCAACAGGCCGTAGCCCTTAAAAAAAGGTTCGGGAACAAACTAGCCACACAACCTCCCTCCCTTCCTCCCTCGGCTCCTACCTAAAAGGGTTTCTCTCTCACCACCCCCAGGTCCCTTCGTCTTACTTTCTTCAAAGCATTTGTTCACTATCTGAAACTCTCACTTCTATATTCACTTGTTTTCCTCCAAGGGATCTTGGTTCCACGAGGACACTTAGGGAACACGCAGTGCCTGGCAGCATAGGCCGCTCAATAATTGGGTACAATTCAACAAGTGAACCGTCGGAAGGCCTCACTTTGTGCCAGATGCGGGGCACTGGGTGGGTAACGGGCGAAAGAGGGGGCGTTCTCTCGTTCCAGCCAAAAAAAAAAAAATGGTACAATGAAGAAGCTGGACGCCGAGGATGGAGGTCCTGCTGGAGGACCCCAGATGGGTTTGCCAAGGTTCTTCCCGCCATGAGCGCCCCCTGGCCTCGCGCCCCGCAGGCCCCGGGCTCACCCGCTGCAGCTCCATCTCGATCTCGCCGGCCTTGAGCACGATGGGTCCGCGCACGGCGTACTCCACCGCCTTCACCTGCGGGTTCATGGATTCCAGAGTGAGGATGCGGTCTCGAGGGCTGCGTTCCGGTCGCACCTTGAGCGCCGCCGAGGCTTCGGCTGCAGCGCTGCTGTGACTACGGACCCAGGGGCCCGAGGCGCGGGGGCAGGAGCCCCACCGCACCAGCACCGCCGCCCGCTGCATCGCGAACCTGCCGAGGATAACCCTGGCCCAGAAAGAACAAGAGCAAGTCATCGCGCACAGCCCTAGGTGGACACCAGTCCCCCAAGAGCCCAAGGCTCTCGGCTGGCAGAGCCAGCCTAGCTCCGGGGTTGTATTCCCACCCTCTGGTTACCGGGACCCCGCACCGCGCCTCTGCAGCATCAAGACGCTGCACGGCTGGGTGGCCCGGGCTGCACCCAATGTGAGAATGCAACGTGCCTGCCGCCGCGGAGCCGCCCGCACCAGTCCGGTTAATAAGCGTCTGGGCTGCTCCCAAGCTGAGTGGCCGGCCACCGCATCCTGGCGCCTGGCACCCGCACCTTCTGGCCCCCTGCATTCGCACACCCACCGCCGCTGACTCCGCCTCGGGCCTGCGCGCTGGCTTCTGGGTCTTGTAGTTGTCTGGGCCCTACCAACACTGCTGTGACGAGCTGGATAAACTACAAGTCCTCTAGGGCCTGGCGCAAGCCGGACCAGGCTGGGCAGGGGGCGGGGAGCAGTCGTCTGGGCGGGTTCTCGAGGGACAGAGGATCCCGATTGTACGGCGGCAGCTGTCCTTTCCAGAGGCTTTTGGAATTTAGTTATTTGCTGCTTGGCTGCTTCTCCCTAGACGCAGACCCCGCCTCCCTCCACCCTCACCTCGCGACACCTATGGGGACGTGGACGGCGAGGTGATGCAGTCTTCGCTTTGAGTTTCATCATCCAGGCCATTTGGTTCTACTGGCCGCTCAGGGGCAGCTGTTTAGGGAGTAGGGCCACTGCGACTTGATATGCCACCCTGGCTCCTTCTCAATTTCAGTGTTCTTGTCAGCAAAGAACGTGGGGGTGGGGGAGAGCGGAGCGGTAGGAAAGGACCACACACCGAGTGGTAAGGTTTTTCAATACCACTCTATCTGAAGCCTCACCTCTCCTACGTTAATTCCATTTTATTTTCTTTCTAGCCTTCCCAGCATCTAAAATTACCTTGTTTAAGTACTTCTCGCATGCTCAGGAACAGTGTCTTGCCTGTTTTCACAACTCAAGCACATAGGCACTTAGTAAATATTTGCTGAACAATGAATCTACAGGGCATGGTGCTAATTGCTTTGGGCAAAAGTATCCAGCCCGTAGGTTCCTCCACACGTGCAAGGTGCACATATGGAGCAAGCTTGGGACAGACTAGGTTGGGTGTGCGATTGGTGCAAAGGCAGGATCACCCAGGTTGAGCCACAAACACCAGTCTCAGACTCCCTCCACATCTGCAAAATAAACTAGGTTAAATGGCCTGTCTTTTAAAATCCTTGTTGTCTTGGAAATTGTGTGATTCTGGGAGTTTTCAGGCAGAACAGCACAGGGCTTGGCACAGCCACAACAAACAAACACATAGAACTTGTAAGAGTTGGGGAAAGAAGTCACAGAGTGAATGCAGCAGGAACTCCTGGGGGGGGGGGTGAGAGTAACTGCAGACAACCACTTTTTAATCAGATGTAATTTAATTAAATTTATCTATTTACCGTGTACATTAGTGTTTTTCCTGCAAGTAGGTCTGCATGAAAGTGCCAGATGTCCTGGAACTGGAGTTACAGACAGAAGTGAGCTGCCGTGTGGGTGCTGGGAATTGAACCGGGGTCCTCTGGAAGAGCACTCTTGACCTCTGAGCCATCTCTTCAGCCCCTACAAGCACTTCTGAGTCACCTAACTTTAATTAAGCATTGTCACTGCCCCCATGTGTGAAATGGGAGTGACAGGCACCTACCATGTGCGAATGAGGAGAACGTTCTGAAGGAACTTGGGAGAACTTGGAATCTGAAGTTGTACAGCGCTCTTGTTGGTCTTTCCTCGAGGGCATCCCAAATACTTTGAGCAAACAAATCAATTACTCACGAGAGAGGAATGTGCCAGGGAGAGCAGAAACCAAAGAGAGTGTTCCTACCTCATCAGACTGGCTGACTCCTCAAGTCAAAGAAGTTGCTTGGGTGGCAGAGGAGCTTCTGCTCCATCGTCATTGTCTGCCATTTTTCTTCTCTTACAAGAAAAGAGATATTTTATTGAGGCAGAGGAGCATGGAGGTGAGCCAGGCCCTCACTGTGGCCTGTCTCCCAGAAGGCAAGAAGGAAGAGACGCTGTTTGGGCTTTTCATTTTTATCTTATTTTATGAGTACCAGTGTCTTGTCTCCACATTTGTCTGTGCACCATGTGGGTGCAGTGCCCGTGGAGGCCAGAAGAGGGCGTCGAATTCGCTGAAACTGGAATTACAGACTGTTGTGAAGGGCCATGTCAGTGTTGGGAACCAAACCTGAGTCCTCTAGAAGAGCAATCAGTGCTCGTAACCGCTGGACATCACTCCCGTCTGGACTTTCAGTTGTCCAGCACCTCTGTCAACAGGTCTCCTTCCCAGCTTTTGTCTCAGTGCCTATCCATTCAGTCTCCAGGTTGGAGATTCTCCCAGTGGCCTAGAACCTCTGAGTACTTCACTGCCTTCGATGTCTGGTTAACTCACTCTGACCAGCTGAAGAGCCACACACACACACCCCTCCTCCTCCAAACCACTCTTAACTTTGACCTTAACACTGTCCTTTGAATCGTCGCGCTATCAACCAAGCTATCTCTGTCCTAACCAGGAAGTATAAGGGATCTGGGAGTAGGTCTCCCGGAAGTAAACACAAGGCTGTTTGTACAACTGAGAAAACAACACCCAGCATGTTGCGCACTTAACACTGGTTCCCACATCATCATTGCAAAACACAAGTCGCTCATAACCCTAACAAGTCCAGTGCCACTGTGTCTCTGAGATTGCATAAGCAAGTACCCCAGGCTTGGGGGTGTGACTCAGTGGTAGATGGTCCAGAGTTCAATTCTGCTGTGGGGAGGGGAGGGCACTGAGAACAAACAAACAAACACCTCTCTTGTGAACCACCTTTAACTGTGTGCGAAGCACAAAAGGGCAAGCAGTCTTATTTCTGCCCTGAAGTCTCAGGTAAAGCAGCTTCTTCAGTCAGTCAGGAACATGGAGTAGAAGCTGTGCTTCAAAGGCAGATGCTGTAGTCCTGTCTGCCCCCCATTACCTATGCACCCCTGCCCCCTCATTTGCTGGAACTCTAGAGTCACTCTTGTGTAACTCTGAATTTGGAAATTTGAACAGTTGATTGCGGTGCACTAAGTTGAAAAGTTTCTTCATGGTACTTGTCATAGGGGGTGGCAGTTCCGTGAACTTTACTTCTCTTCTGCTCTCTCAGCTGGGGACCAGTATGAACAAGAGCCTAAATACTGAAACTAAAACCTGACTGAAACAAGCCTGAATGTCCTTCCCCAAAGCAGAGTAAACATTGCAAGCACGCAGCAAATGCAGTCTGCCCACACAGTTGGTGATATGTTCGGAAGACCTGGTACTTTTCTTCATCCCTTAATTCAACAAGTTCTTTTTGGAGACCCATCATGTGCTAGGCACTGTGCTGAGACATCAGTAACTCAGACACGCTGTCCCTGCGTAGGACCATTTCGTAACAAAAGCAGATGTCATTCCGCTCATCCCACACCGAACGTGATTATGCACCGTAATAACTGCTGGGAAGAAAGGGGTGGCACTCTGACAGCAAAGAAGCCTGAAGGAGAATTAGCCAGATTAAGTGGCCTGTGAGCTCTGGAGAAAGCTAGAGGGCAGCAGTATTTATAAGGTGGTGGTGGGGAGGGGGGGCGTCTTGAAGCAGAAAGCAGCATATTTATTTTTAACCCCTCTACCCCCTTCCCCCCCAAAATAAAGAAAGCAAAATAACAACAACAACAACAACAAAAACCAAAGCCCCATGTTTGCGGGCATAGTGCCTATGTCTTCAGTCCTAGCACTCTGGGGACAGAGCCTATAGGTCTCTGTGAGATCAAGGCGAGCCTTGTCCCCAGAGTGATGTAGTGGCCCCACGCCAGTCAGAGCTAATGAGATCCTGTCTCATAAAAGGGGGGGATCAGCAACTTAGTAAGTCCGAGGCCAGCCTAGGTTGCTTGAAATCTTGCCTCAAAAACAAAACAAAACAAAACAAAACAAGAAAGGGGCAACGTGGTGGCTGGGGGTAGAGGTGAAGGTGCCTACGTGCAAGTCTGGCAGCCCATGTAGGCTGTGGAGAGAACTGACCAAGAGTTTCCCTGTGACCTCCACAAGGGACTGAGGCACACAAGCCCCTCCACATACATCACGAGCACACATACACACAGTGGCAATTTAAAAATAAATAACTCGCTCCCTCTCCCCAAAAAGCAACATACAGAATTCAATTCTGATAAGGGGTTAATACCTAGATATTCAAGAAACCGAGGAACAAAAAAAAACCTGATTTGTAAAGGGGGCAAGCTATCTTGCCAGACTAAACATGTCACCAAGCTTTGGGGGCAACAGAGAGTCCCTTTCTCAATGAGGAAAGTCGAGAGTCTTCTCCTGTTCTCACCTTCAGGTCTCCAAACACACGTGCACACACACACATGCATATGCCATATACATATGCGAAAAAGGGACGAGCGAGCTGAATAGACACCCAAGAGAAGATAACGACCAACAGACATATGAAAAGGTGCTCAATGTCACTAATTGTCAGCAGAGAAGTGCAAATCAAAACCGTGGGATGTCATCTCATCCAATTAGAAGGCTATTATTACACGCACACACACACGCACGCACGCACGCTGGCCACGATGTGAGGAGAGAACTTTTATGTGCTGGTCCTGGGATATAGTCGGTGCAACTCTTATGGGTGTGGAGAAGAACTGGAAAGGAACTGAGTCTGCAAAGGCTGATTGACGAGACCTGCAGTGATATGGAAGGGCTGGAATGCTGCAGATCCAAAGTCTAATTACAATTTATTTCAGGCTAAATTTAACCCCCTAATTAGTCATTCCTTGCTCACCTCTGGGTCACACCTAGCATCCTGTGACTAAGCCTATTAACTTAGCAGGACCACTAACTTCCACCAACACAGATTCCCTTTAACTGGAATTATCTATGCACTTAAAGTTCAAAAGAATAGACTCAGAACCAGATTGGATGAGTCGTGCTGGGAAAATGTACATCAAAGGTCTGAATTCCGGCTTCAAATTTATCATCAGGGTAGCTGCATAACCACACGAAGTACTGATCCCAGTTTTCGCCTTGAGATGCTCTGTGAAGAATTTCTTGAATATCCATCTGATTTCTGAGCTACTTAGTGTTCTAAGAACGTTGGAAGCAGCACAGCCTCTCCGGCAAGACTAACTTCCTATAGAGTGAGCCTCACGCGTCACCAAGGGTGGCAATACCTGCCTCACAGGGATGCTGAAAGGGCTTGGAGTGATAGGTGAGACTCTGCTCTTCTCTGCGGATATCTGAATAGATAAGAGTGTCTGAAATGTACATCATCCAGTATGAATAGTGCTTATCTTTAAGTAATGAAGTTGCTGGTGACTTGTTCCCTCTTTTAATGCATACTCAGGTTTAAGAAATGGCTGAACATGATAGCATGCATGTACGCATAGCTCCAGCACTTGGGGTGCTGAAGCAGGCAGATTGCCTCAAGTTTGAGAACAGTCATGGCCACAGAGCAAGACCCTATCTTAGAAGGAAGAAGCTAAAAGTCAAACGCCATCACCCAGACACACATAAAATAAATAACTGTGCAATAGGGGCTGTGTAAATTATTTGTCTGGTAATCATTTCATGATGTATCACTAGGTTTTACATCTTTAAAAAGACTTTGTGTGCGCGCGCGCGCGTGTGTGTGTGTGTGTGTGTGTGTGTGTGTGTGTGTGTGTGTGTGTATGCACATGTGTGCAAGTATCCTCAGAGTTCAGAATAAGGCATTGGTGCTTGTAGTAGCCAAGACTTTGTGTGCGCGCGCGCGCGTGTGTGTGTGTGTGTGTGTGTGTGTGTGTGTGTGTGTGTGTATGCACATGTGTGCAAGTATCCTCAGAGTTCAGAATAAGGCATTGGTGCTTGTAGTAGCCACTTCTCTTTTGCTGTAATAAAACACAATGATCAACACAATGACCAAGGCAGCTTATAGAAATGAGGGTTTATTTGGGCTTAGGGTTCCAGAGGGTAAAGATCATGACTATTATGAGGAAGCAGCAAGCACGGCAGCAAGCAGAGCAGCTGTGAGGGCTCATACCTTGAGGACCAAGCAGACAGTGAACTCAAAAGCCACCCTCCAGTGACATACCTTCCCCTAAGAAGACTACACCTCCTAAAACCCCCAGAACCATCGGCTGGGGACTAAGTATTCAAACTCCCGAGAATATGTAGGATCTCTAATTCAAACCACCACAGATATCCTGGAACTGGAGCTACAGGTGATTGTGAGCTACCCAATGGGTACTCGGGGTCAGACTTGGATCCTCTGTGAGGACAGCATGTGCTCTTACCTGCTACTGAGTCACCTCACATTGACAGCTGTTTTTGATGCCTGAACTGGCTTTGCTCTATGTTCCATAGACTCTGGTCCCTGACCTTGCCCTGCTGAGACAGCACTCGGGGAATTTTAACATTAACAGAAGACAACCATGATAATGAGAATGAGCAGCATTGAAGGATTATCTATGCGTTTGCTGTGCTTTTTCTGGTTAAAAGTGTAACACCCAAGAATGGTTGAACCCCCCAGGCCCTGGCACAAAAGACAACATAAAAGGTATACATTGGCCAGGTGTGGTGATACATGTCTATAATCCTAGCTACTGGAGAGGCTGATAGGATTCAGGCCAATCTAAGCATACTGGGGAGATCCTGTCTCAAAATAAAAGAAAACAGAGCTGGACATGGAAGTTCAGTGGTAGAGCACTTGCCAAATATAAGTAAGACCCTAGGTACAATCTCAGCAAGCTCAGAAACAAAAACAAAACTGTATATTGGTTGACAGAACTAAACTGTGTGGAGGTATTTGACACTTAAAGAGCTGCTACATTTCCTCATATAGAAGTTTTTCCACAGACAGACTGGGCTCTAGGTAAATACTGAGAAAGTCAAGGATGTGAAACTGTGAAATGAATAAATAAGTTTTTAAATTTTTTTATGAATACAGATGAGTTATTTGCATATACGTATGTGTACCACACTATGTGCCTGGTACTCCTGAAAGTTGTACTATGGCATTGGATCCTCTGAAACTGGAGTCACAGATAGCTTTGAACAGCCACATGGCTGCTGGGGATAAAACCTGGGTCATTTGAAAGAGCAGCCCATGTTCTTACTGACAAGCCATCTCTCCAGTTCATAGATGAAAGAAAAAAAAAAACAGTGGCTACATTTAGTAGCATGGGGATGGCAGTGGCAACACATCCTTGGTTCCCAGCAGGGGAAACACAGAGGCAGGTGGCTATCTTTGGGTTCAAGGCCAGCTTGGCCTACAAAGCAAGTTGCGGGCCAGCGAGGGCTACACAGTGTTACCCATCTCAAAGAAACAAAGTAAACAAAGAAATAAATAAAAAGTGAGTAAATTAATGATGATGATAATGATAATCAATAAAAATAAATCAAATCAAAAGAAGGAATTGTCTTGGGCAACCCCAGGGGCCCTGGACCCTTGGAACTGAGTGTGGTTGGCCTGTGCAGAACCTGTGTTCTTCCCCAATCTGCCTTCCCTGTTTTGCGTCCCAATGCTTTGTATTACCCAATACATTGCACGGCAGCAAAGGTGAGAACTCCTTGTAGGCTGAAAACCCCAAGAAAAGAAAACAAGCTTTCTTCTTGGAAGCCTAAGCAGCAGTTCCTTATAATTTCTGGCTCTCCTTGGATCAGAATTCCATCCCGAGACAATTTCAGGGTCGGGGACAGCTGGCACGCTGAACCAGCTCGGATCTCATCCCAGGCTACACTGCTGTGACTGGCAATGGAGAACGCAGCTCCTTCGGAAACTCCTGATTGAGGAGGTAGGTAGAAAGCCAGGCATACGTATCAGACGGGACCATGCCAGGGTGATGGCATTCTTTCTTAAGATCCTTGTGACATAAGATTGATTTAATATGCTTAGAACCTTGATTGGCATGGGACAAGGTCTGGATAAGTCCCTGCCATTACTGTGACCTCATATTTGGTAACAGGGCCTGATAGGGTAATCATTACACAGCAAGTCCCGAGTAAATACGTAACTACCTGTTCAAAGACCAGTGTGTGCAGCTTAAAACAGAGATCAGCTCTGGCCAGGGAGGCAGAACATTGGGAATCCAAGCAGATTCCTAGAGTGTCTGGGACAGACGGACTGGAAACACCCCCTTTCGTCTTCTCTTTCACTGCCCCCGCCCCACCCCGATCAGCTTCCAAGTTCCTGACATTTGCAGGATGGAGTTTGGTTTGTTTTGAGGTTGGTTTAGAGTTTCAAGGATAGCTAATGAATAATTACTTTTATGGACCATCCCATGTAAAGTTTGATTCACAAATACTGCTCTAGAACTTGGGACTCTGAGTCACAGTTTTGTTCCCAGCCTGTGTTGTATGATACAGTGTACTGATTAATGAATCATTTCTCAGTTGGGCAGTGGTGGCACACACCTTTAATCCCAGCACTCGGGAGGCAGAGGCAAGCTGATCTCTGTGAGTTCGAAACCAGTCTGGTCTACAGACTGAGTTCTAGTACAGGCTCCAAAGCTACACAGAGAACCCCGTCTCGAAAAACCAATCAATCAATCAATAAACAAACAAACCATTTGTCATTTTTCTCTCTCCTTCTCTCTCTGCACAGCTGTTTCACAAATACAGCTCACAGCTGGATGGAAATTATGGACTCCAACTGAACATTTGCTATAACGAAGTACAAATTCTCCTTCTGAATAGGACTTTTTAAATCCCAAGCCTCAAATATGCTAATTAGGCCTGAGACACAAAAGATGATTGTATTCCTTGTCTTCATTTCAGAACCCAAATGCTGAATTCTCTGAGCCTGTGTCCCGGCTTGGCATCTTGTTTCCCCCAAAGGCCTCTCATCTCTTTCTCGGATATTAACGTGTTGCTAGGCACATTTTTGTTGCATAATGGTAACACAAATCTTCCTTTTTGAAGTAATTTTTTTTTTGCCTTTTATTTCTTCTGTCTGTTTTGTGGGAGGACGGGGGCGGCATATGTGTGTGTAGGCAAGAAGTCAACCTTGGGTGTTTGAAATGAGTCTTTCTTGGTCCCACCAGTCTGCTCCAGAATAACTACATGGAGACTATTTGTTATGAAAGCTCTCAGCCTTAGCCTAACTTAAATTAACCCATTTATATTAATCTGTGTTCGTCTCATGACTTTTTACCTTTCTTTCACTCTGTGTGTCAAACTTCCTCCATGTCTCATTGGTGTCTCAGGCATCCCTAGATTCATCTCCTATTCGCTCTCCCTCCCCCTGCCCCAAAGGCCCGCCTATACCTCCTGCCTAGCTATTGGTCATTCAGCTTTTTATTACACCAATCACAGCAATTCATTTTCATACAGTGTACAAATATCCCACAACAGCTGTTGCCCCTCAGGACAGAGATCTGGAGCTCAATAATTAGGCTAGGCTAGCTGGCCAGGAAGCCCTCAGGGATCCTCCTGTCTCCACCTTCCGAGTGCTGAGATTACAAGTGCATGCTACCACATCCAGCTTGATTTTTTTTTTTTTGCCAACATAGTTATTGTATGTCTTTGGGTCTCTTGCCTGCACCTCTGTGTGCCATGTGCATACCTGGTGCCTTTGGAAGCCAGAAGAGGGTATTGGATCCCCTGGAACTGGAGCTGCCATGTGGGTGCTAGGAATTGAACCTTTAGTCACCTGGAATAGAAAAATCTGCGCTCTTAACTACTTAAATATTTCCCCATTCCCCTGGTTTTTTTTATATAGATACTGGAAATCAAACACTGCTCCTCATGCTTGCATGACAAAATACTGTTACAGATTATTAACTAGGCAAAGATGTTTTACATTTGTTTAACTATGTAAAGATGTGTTACCTTTGTTTATGCTGCGTTTGTTCAATGATGTAAAGATGTGTTGCTGTCTTACCTTGTCTGCCTAAGGCACCTGATTGGTCTAATAAAAAGATGAATGGCCAATAGCTAGGCAGTAGAAGGGTAGGTGGAGCTGGTGGGCAGAGAGAATAAGTGGGAGGAGGAATCTGGACAAGGGAAAGAGAATGAGACAGAGAACGAGGGAGAAAGAGACGAAGCTGGCCAGGGTCAGCCAGCCGGGCAGCTGCCAGCCAGTAGACATGGAGTAGGACATACCAAATGAAAGAAAGCCCTGAGACAAAACACAGATGAAGAGAAACAGGCTAATTTAACTTATGAGAGCTGGTGGGGCAAGCATAGGATAAGGCTGAGCATTCATAACTAATAATGAATCTCCAGGTCATGATTCGGGAGCTGGGTACAAAACACCTTCCTAACTGAGCCCCTCACCAGCCCTCTTCTGCATGTCTTTGGGAGTCCGCTTGGATCCTAATGCATGGTCTACCTGGCTAGAGTTGATCTTTGTTTTAGGCAACACATAGTTTTAAGTCCAGGCATTCATGTATTTACTAAGGAATTACTGTAAAATGATTACGTTATTATGTTAGGCACTGTTAACAAACGTGAAGGTCATACCCCGTGCCTCAAGCCACGTCTGACCACCTGTCCTCAACAGGCCAGCTCAAAGAGCCAAATTGATAGTGAAAAGAAGAAAGAGGAGATTCATTCTACATGATCCCAATTGGAAGAGGAACAAAGAGATCCAGAAAATCCCTCAAGTCTGTCTTTGGGGTCCTGGAATCATTTTATAGTTAAGCAGTGGGCCAAGGATATGCACATCTAAGTGGTTCCAGTCAAAGTGTGGTCCCACCACCACTGACCCATGCTTGTCTCCTCCTGTCAGGGAGACTGGCAGGTTTTTAGAACTGTGTGAAATCTCTTCACAGATCCCCCCACTGGCTGTCACATTTCCCATCTACATGGTTAGATGCCTGGAGAAATTTTCATTTCTTTGGGGTACATTGGTTCAGCCTGACAGTCAAACTAAGAGACACAAGTGTCTCTAGAATATCTTCATTTCTGCAAAACGTGTTACAACACTGATGAAATCAGAGGCCCTCTCCGTGTTCCTTCTCGAGAGCTCTCTTTGATTCATCTCCCCTCAGCTTTCTGCTCTTCAAAGGTATCTGGATGTTCTAGTTTCTGCATAGCTATTTCCTTTCAGGATAGTGGATATCCTGAAATTGAGGCCAGTGCACCCCCCACTGACATGCCAAGTTTTGTAATATTACCTTGTCTTCCAACATTCTTTAAAGGACATCAAAACCACAAGTAACAGTTCATGCTGGAGAAGATGTGGAGCAAGGGGAACACTTCTCCATTGCTGGTGGGGGTGCAAACTTGTACAGCCACTTTAGAAGTCAATATGGCAGTTCCTCAGAAAATTGGGAATCAATCTAGCTCAAGATCCAGCTATAATACTCCTGGGCATATACCCAAAGGACACTTCATCCTACCACAAGTCCACTTGCTCAGTCAAAGTTCATTGCAGCTTTATTCACAGTAGCTAGAAACTGAAAATAACTTAGATGTCCCTCAACTGAAGAATGGATAAAGAAAATGTGGTCCATTTACACAATGTTAAAAACACAGCTGTTAAAACACAGCTGTTAAAACACAGCTGTTAAAAACAATAATATTATGAAATATGCAGGCAAATGGATGGAGCTAGACAAGACCATTCTGAGTGTGGTAACCCAAACTCAGAAAGACAAACATGGAATGTATGCACTTAAAGTGAATATTAGCTGTTAAATACAGAATAATCATGCTATAACCCATAGATTATAGTAACTAAGTAACAAGGAGGGCTTGAGAGGGGATGCGTGGATTCTCCCTGGTAAGGGGAAATAGCATAGATTTTGTGGGTGGACTGGTTCGAATAGGGATGGGAACAGAAGGATCAGGCAGTGTGTAGGAGAGATGGGATAGAGAGTGTTGGGAATAATAACTGGAATTGAGGGTATTTGGGGGCAATGTAGAAACTTATTGCAAGCAGTGGAAACTGCCTGAAATCTAGGATGTTGATACTAGTGAAGTCTCCTAGTTATAGGGAATTATGGAGCCCAAAATGTTCATCTTCTATAATCAGGCCAGGCTCCTAGCAGTAGAACTGGGACATCAACCCAGTCACAAAACCTATGACCTACAATCTGTCCTGCCTGCAAGATAGCACAAAACTTGTGGAAGTGGCCAACCAATGGCTGGTCCAACTTGTGGCCCACACCATGAGAGGGAGCCCATGTCTGGCATTGCCTGGATGGCCAGGAAAAAGAGGCAGGACCTCCCAGAGACCCAGGATAGAGCCTAATATGACTGGCAAAAATTTAATGAAATGATATTGTGCTGTACTCACAGATCGGTGCCTAGCCCAATCGTCATCAGAGAGGTGTCATCCAGCAGCTGATGAGAGCAGATGAAGAGACCCACAGCCAAACACTAGGCAGAGCCAGGGGATCCCCCAGAAGATGGGGAGGAAGGATTGTAGGAGCCAGAGCAGTTGAGGACACCACAAGAGCACGGCCCACAGAATCACCTAAGCAGAACTCATAAGGACGCACAGAGACTGAAGTGACAATCAGGGAGCCTATATGGATCTGAGCTAGGTCCTCTGCATATACTTACAGTTGTACAGATTGGTGCTCTAGTGGGACTCTGAATAGTGGGAGTGGAAGTTGTCTCTGACTCTTTTGTTTGCACTTGGGACCCTTTTCCTTCTACTGGGTTCCCTTGTCCACCCTTGATACAAGGGTTTGTACAACTTGTGAGGTTATATTTGGTAACTATCTCTGGGAAGCCAGCTTTCTCTGTCTCTCTCTGTCTCCCTCTCTCTCACACAAACACACAGAGATTTGTCTGTTATGTATACAGTGTTCTGCCTGCATGTTTGCCTGCACGCCAGAAGAGTGCACCAGATTTCATTATAGATAGTTGTGAGCTACCATGTGGTTGCTGGGAATCGACCTCCAGACCTCTGGAAGAGCATCCAGTGCTCTCAACCTCTGAGCCATCTCTCCAGCCCAGCCTGCTCTCTTCCTTTCTTTCTTTCTTTCTTTCTTTCTTTCTTTCTTTCTTTCTTTCTTTCTTTCTTTCTTTCTTCCTTGCTTGCTTTCTTTCGGGAAACAGAGGAGGAGTGGATCTGGGGGAGAGGGGAGATGGGGTGAGACTAGAAGGAGGGGAGGGAGAGGAAGCTACAGTCAGGATGCATTAGAGGGGAAAATGGTTTCTTTTTATACATTTAGTGTGTGTGTGTGTGTGTGTGTGTGTGTGTGTGTGTGTGAACACATGTACATGCACCATTATATATGTGTTGAAAGTCAGAGGACAATCTATAAGATTTGCCTCCTTCCACCATAGGGTTCTGAAAATTGAAATCAGATCATCATATTCAAAAGCATGTTGAGTCACCTAGTCTACCTTTTTCCTCTCCATTTCGGGTCTCATTTTTCTAAGGTTAGCAAACCTTAACTGCTGTGATTTCCTGGATCTCTGTGATCCTGACATCTTTCCTCAGGTTTCTTGAGTGTTACATTCTTAGAGAGAGTACTGTGGTTGTACTATAACCATTGATTTATATTTCTGTCTCCCTCACTAGAGTCAAAGTTCAGCAAAGGATAAAGCCTAGTTGGACTTACTATCTGTCCAAACTTAGTTATTTCTCACTCTGTTGTGAAAATGCATGATAAAAAACATCTTAAAGGAAATGGGTTTGGCTTACACCTCTTGCAGAGGACCCAGGTCAGAACCCATATCGGGCACCTCACAGCTGCTTGTGATTTCAGCTCTAGGGAATTGTTAAGTTGGGGGCATAACCCCAGTCCCTGCCCTGGGAGTTGCTTTGCTCTGGACTCCAAATACCAGCGTGCAAGGTCCTGACCCTCCCTGGGGAGGGGGAGAGAGTCAGGACCAGTCCCACAGGGTATTTAAGGGGCCTCCTAGAGGAGGAACACATGGTTTTCGGGTCTGCATGGGCTCCTTGCTGTCCTGTCTCCTCACCATGTGCCACCTGAGAGTGTCATCCTTAATAAAATGATGGGCATTTTGATTTGGTTTGATTTGACCTAATTGGATGTCTTGCACTGGTCAGAGATGCTCTTATTCTTAACAGGAATCTAATGCCCCTCTTAGCACCAGGCATGCACAGGGTGCACAAACATATATGTAGGTACTCACCATGTGGTGGTTTGAATGGGAATGGGCCCTACAGGTTCATATGTTTGAACATTTTGTTCCCAGTTAATGAAACTGTTTGTTAGGATTACAAGGATTGGGAGGTGTGGCCCTGCCTTGTTACAGGAAGTGTGTCAATGAGGGTAGGCTTCAAAAGCTGGAGCTAGCCCAGTGTCCCCCCGTGTCATCCCCCCATCTCTCTCCCTCTCCCTCTCTCTGCCTGCTGTCTGTAGATGAGGATGTAGCTCTCAGCTACTTCTCCAGCACCATGCTTATCTGTTGCCTCACTCCCTACCATAATGAGAATGGACCAACACTCTGAAACTGTAAGCAAATTAAATGCTTTTCTTTATAAGAGATGCTTTGGTTTTGGCATCTTTTCACAGCAAATAGAACAGTAGCTAAGACACACATGTACACATAAATTTTAAAAAGTATTTGAAATTTCCTAGGCTTTCTCTAAATATTCCACAGTAGTTAATAGTACCAGACTGGTATAACTGACATCATGGTTGTTGAATGACCATAGTTGGAGACCCTGTACTGATGTGGACAGAGGGATAAAAAGGCATCTCTATTTCACCTCTTGCCCTCCAACGTCAACAATACCAGAGGACTGTGAGGCATCTCTAAGGATGTTCTGTAATTGCAGGGAGTCACCTGTTCTCTTGTTCAGGGTGAATGAAAAAAAGAAAGAAAAAGGAAAGGAAAGGGCATGACTGCCCCAGGTATGGCAGAGGAGAAGTCTATTGGAGGTATGTGGGAGAGCATAGTCAGAGGCAGGGGCATCTGGAGAGTCCAGAGTGGACATGATGGACTGAGCCGTGCCATGTGATGAGACTTTTGTGTGGGGACTAATGGCATGGAAACTTAATTATAAAAGGTCAGATGATAGCTTAGATTTGTTATTAATTAACTCTTACAACTTAAATGAACCCATTTTTATCAATCTACTTTTTGTCTCACGGCTTTATTACCTTTACTCTGTACTGCCCATGCTGCTTCCTGTCCACCTGGCTAGCAACTCTCTGTGTCTCCACCCTTCTTCATCCCAGCATCCTCTCTGCCCTGAAATTCCTACCTAGCTCTTGCCCATTCAGCTTTTTATTAAAGCAATCCAAGTGACAAATCTTAACAGTGTACAAAACGATTATTTCACATCCCCCCTTTTGTCTGAATAAAAACTCTAATACAGTAAAGCTATATATAATAAGAACAATTAGTCGGGTGGTGGTGGCACACGTCTTTAATCCCAGCACTCAGGAGGCAGAGGCAGAGGCAGGCAGATCTCTGTGTGTTTGAGGCCAGTCTGGTCTACAAGAGCTAGTTCCAGGACAGGCTCCAAAGCTACAGAGAAACTTTGTCTCAAAAAACAAAACAAAACAAGAACAATTATCAGGTAAGAAGTACATTCGCAGTGTTTAGTTCATTTGTATCTGGCAGTTTTGGAGAAAATACTTTATTATTTATCTTACCTTGGTGACTTCAAAATTATGTACCTAATTTATCTTCTGTCATAACTAAGGAAAACTATAACTATGAATATCTAGTCTTCAACTCCATTGAAGACCCCAGAAGAATATAATATTATATAATATTACCTTAGTAAACAGAAAGTCCAGAGCAAGCAGCTTCCAAAACTAAAAGAAATGACAGAAACAGCTAGCTGGACAGTCACTCAAGTTTCTGTAATGTAAGTCACTTTGTAATGTTGCAGCATCCATCTTTGATGGACTGGCCTAGAATACCTGACAGACTTTTCTGTAAAGCAGGAATCATGAAGGACTGTCTTACCTTGTCTTGACAAAGTTGGCAGTAACTTTCTTTTGTATCCTCTTGTCCAATTTGGACAGCATATTGTCAGCAATAGAGACAAGGGAAGTTTCTTACCCAAATGACTAGCTTTTGCCATAAAGAAAGTAAACACCATATGGAGGTTCTTTGATGCCCATCATCCTCTTCTGAAGTAAACTGGTGCTGCCAGGAGCAGTTTTGCTGTCATAAAAAGCCTTATTTTAATATAGCATTTTAAATGTCATGTTCTGTAGATCTTGGAAGTGTTTGAAGATCTATCTAAAATATATGTCTAGATGAACTTGAAAACATGCCTAACCAAAGAAAACCAGCTTACAGACCACAATTCCAGAGAATTTAGACAACAATACGGACACTAAGAGAGACCTACATAGATCTAATCTACGTGGAAAGTAGAAAGTATAAAAAGACAAGATCTTCTGAATAAATTGGGAGCATGCGGACCTTGGGGGAGGGTTAAATGAGGGAGGGGAGTGGCAGGGAGGGGAACAGAGAAAAATGTAGAGCTCAATAAATATCATGGAAAAAAAAAAGAAAACATGCCTAGGATGACTATAAGCTTGATAGTAATAGATGACTATTAACCTATACTTTTTAAAATATTCTAAATAGCTTCTAAAGACTAAAACTTTACAAAACCTTTTTAAAATGAACTGCATAGGTACAATACCATCCATCCATATGAAAGGATGGCAGGTAATAACAAGTCATGAGGACTCTGTAGCCAACAAGATTTATCATGTTTCATGCAGGCTTAGAGCTGTTCCCGTGTCAACAGGAACATGTCACCTGTCCTGTCGTCTTTTTTGGCTCCCTCCCCCACGTCTGTAGCTCCCCTGGTCATATCTGATCTCTATTAAACTGGAGGGAATCTATAGTCTTTCTTTTCCTGTGGAAACAAAAGCATAATCTCTTCTTCAACACAATACATTGTCTGACTTCTATTTTGAAGTTAAGATTTTAAAAATATATAGGTTGGTTTAATTTAGCAGTTTTCTTAATTCAGTGTCCCTAGGCAGCTATTGTTTTTTGTATAATAGCATTTAAAAAAATTCAAAGTTAACAAGAAACTATATAGGATCGAGACCCCCTGTGTATTTCCATCCTTACATGGTTTTTTTTTTTTATTGCTTTACTATCTCTTTAAAGATTTTGCTTTATTATTTTTTAACTGTTTTTTTCTATGGCTGTCTATACTCATTTTCCCCCTTAACATTGTTAAACACACTGTAACCTGTTTAGAAGCTTTTTCTGTCTGGATCTGCTTTACTGCATATTTGTCACCTTTTCTGTCTACATGAGCAAAATCTCAAACCACTGCACAGCTTAGCTCGTGGTGAACTGGCAATTGGCTCCACCCCCCTTGGTTCCCTGAGAGCCTAGCCTCATGGCAGAGCTGTGTTTACCACCTCAGCTCTGGGAAGTTTCTGGTCCACATGGCTGTAGGCATGTTTACCTAGTCTCATGCCACCGAGTAGCACACCGCCCATTGCTCATGAACCCCATTCAAGTGCTTGGTAGCAGGACCTCTTGAAAAAGCCAACTTCTGAATGCCGTTAGTACTGTGGTCACTAGGAGGCCACGTTTGACTCTCTGTTCTAAACTTTTTTTAAAGCTTTCTTGGGTCTTACGTGGATATCCATGGCCCCACATTGACTGCCATATGCAGTCAGACCTTTTTGTTAGGACTGCCAGCTCCCCAATAATGACACAAAGATTTATTATTAATTATAAACACTTGACTGATTATTTACGCTTGTTACTAACTAGCTCCTCTAACTTAAATTAACCCATTTTATCAATCTACTGTTTGTCTTGTGGCTCTATTACCTGTACTCTCTACTGTCCACTCTGCTTCCTTTCCATCTGGCTGGAGACTCTCCGTATCTCTGCCCTTCTTCCCAGCATTATTTCTGGCCTGAAAATCCTGCCTAGCTATTGACCGTTCAGCTTTTATTTACCAGATCCAAGTGGCAAATCTTCACAGTTTACGGAAAGACTATTCTATAACTTCCTTCTTTTCAGTTGGAATCTTGGATCTTTTGACAGGGCAGTTGTGGGACTTCCCTTTTTGAGTGTGTTGCATGGGAACTAGGGGGACATTTCAAAGGTGCCTATGAAGGAGGGGTCCATATCAATTAACCTCAAAGTCTGATCATGGCTATCTCCTGTGCAAATAACTGTTTGGAATAAATGTACATTGCAAAAATAATTAAGACAGGACCAATACTGTTCATGAAAGGGCAATGTTAGAGTTTCTGTTTATTGAATTATTATTTGTGAATATTTGTGTGTGTATATATGCTATGAAATTTCTTTGGTCATCTTTAGTTTTCTTTTTTTTGTTTTTTGTTTGTTTGCTTGTTTGTTTTTTGAGACAGGGTTTCTTTGTAGCTTTGGAGCCTGTCCTGGAACTAGCTGTAGACCAGGCTGGTCTCGAACTCACAGAGATCCACCTGCCTCTGCCTCCCAAGTGCTGGAATTAAAGGCATGCGCCACCACTGCCCGGCCTAGTTTCTTTTTTTTTTTTTTCATTTTATTGTTCACTGAATTATTAAACTCAGTATTTACCTTTGTAGATAGAATATTCTTATGAGGTGCTAGAGAGATGGTTTGAAGGTTAAAAGTACTTCTTGTTATTCTAGAGGAGCTAAGTTTAGTTTCCTGGTACCCACATCTGGCAGCTCACAACTGCCTGTAACTCTAACTCCTAGGGATCTGACACCCTCTTCTGGACTCTGTGGGTACCCACATACATGTAACCTCTGTTTTCTTCTTGTAATTCAAGGGGTGAGTTCCCACTTCTCCATCCTAGATCTTTGATCAAATACTTATATTTCGTCAGTGAACTGAAACTTGTTTGTTGGAAAACTTGGTTTCTCTCTCGTACTGTTTTGTATGTTTGAAACTGTGATGCTATGTCCTTGCTCCAAGTGCTGCATGGGCTAAGTGTACACTCTTACCAGGAGGAGACGCCTTTGATGCCGTGTCTTCCTCCAGGTGGATGATATGTCCTCCTCTAGGTGCTACATGAGCTACATGCATGCTCTTACCAGGAGGAGATGCCTGTGATCCCGTGTCCTCCTCCAGGTGCTGCACAGGCTACATGTACACTCTTAACAGGAGACACCTGTGATGCTGTGTCCTCCTTCAGGTGCTGCACGGGCTACATGTATGCTCTTACCAGGAGGAGACACCTGTGATGCCGTGTCCTTGCTGCAGGTGCTGCACAGGTCACATGCACACTTTTACCAGGAGTAGACGCCTGTGACGCTGTGTCCTCCTCCAGATGTTGCACAAGCTACATGTATGCTCTTATGAGGAGGGGATGTCTACTTTTAAAGGACAAACATATCTAAAAGGAGTGTTTATCTTAATTATTCTGTGCCCCTTCGGTTTAAGTTAAATTCAGAATGGAGCAACGGGAAGACCTAAAAATAGCATTAAGCTCATTCTCTCCTTCTGCCCCAGTTTCTCTGAAAATAATGTTCTTCTGGGAACTGGGAACGACAGTATGTGTGAGCATGAGCCATCTTAGAACTATATGATTGTTCTAGAAAAAAACGGCTTTTAAAAAAATGTTTTGAGTTCTGTCTCAATTAGGGTTTCTACTGCTGAGATGAAACAGCATGACCCAAAAACAAGTTTGGGAGGAAAGGGTTTATTTGGCTTACACTTCAGCATTGCTTTTCATCACTAAAGAAAGTCAGGACAGGGACTCAAACAGAGCAGGATCCTGAAGGCAGGAGCTGATGCAGAGGCCATGGAGGGGTGCTGCTTACTGGCTTGCTTAACTCACCTTCTTATCGAAGGCAGAACCAGCAGCCCAGGGAAGACACCACCCACTTTGGGCTGGGCCCTCCCCATTGATCTCTAAATGAGAAAATACCTTTCAGCTGGAACTCAAGTAGGCTCCTCCCTCCGATGACACTAAAGCTTGTGTCAAATTATCATACAGATGAAGGCGTAAGTCATAAAACAATCCCGCACCAGTATGAAATTGTAATTAATAAAATGGTTATTTATTTAAAACGAAAAAACTTACAGATCACCGTCCCAGACAACAGCCCTCTGTGCAATCAGGAATGAAGTCTAACAGCCAGAGACCGGAAGCAAGAGAGAGCAAGCACACAGCTGCCGCTGCTTTTTTTAAAACGAAAGACACCACGCCCCAGTGGGCTGGTATCTTAAAGGCTATTGGCTGAAGGAGCAGAAGTAGCTCCCGCAGCACTTCCCCCCTTTTGTTTAAGTAAGAGAGTTCCAAACCCAAAACAAAACAATATACATTAGGAACAGATATCAAGTATAAGATTAGAATTACAATCAGCATAAACAATATCAAGCAAGGAACATATGCTAAATGTTTTAATAAACATTCTATCCTAAGGAGTCTAAGTCTTGTATTGGAGATGGCTTGGTTAGATCATAAGAGAATGGTAACTATGATTATCTAATCTTCAACCCTATCGAAGGCCTGAGAAGGGAGATAATATTACTTGAGCAGGCAGGAAGTATAATCAAGTAGCTTCCAAAGTGAGCCATATATGACAGAGACAATTAGCTACCTGAGCAATCACCCAAAGTCTCATTTTGCAGCGTTGAATCGACCAACTTTGGCTATGGCCTAGAATAACTGACAGACCATTTTCAAAGGCAAGAAATGTTTCAAAACCGTCTTACCCTGTCTTGGCAAGATTTGACAGTCCTGTTTATCCATTTCTGGATACTATATCTTGTCAGTGGTTGAGGCATGGGCATTTCTTTGCCCAAAGGCCAGTTTTTTGCCAAGAAGAAGACAGGCTCCAAGTGGAGTGTCTTTGGTGCTCAACATTCTCTCGGGAATAGATCGGTGCTTCCAGGAGCAATTATGTCTCATGTCAACAAAACCCTAAGTTATTTAAATGCCATGTTCCACAGAGCCTTGAAGTGGTTGAAGATTATCTATCTATACAGAATATAATCTGTATGTATCTAAAGAACCTGATTAGTCTAACAATAAGTATGACAAACATAGATTACTATTGATCTATAATTCTCAATACCTATCTAACTTAAAGACTAAGGCAATAAACAACTGTGCAATAAATTAGGATAATGACCTCCAAATGTAAACAATGTACAAGTATTTTGATCAGAGGCAGAATGTACAATGCAATATGGTAAATATATATATATATATATCAATACATAAAAATGTTTTAAACAGAGGTAGAAGCATGAATGCATACAATATACAATATAATTTAAGTTTGTATCAATATACAAGAATCTATACTAATGTAATTATCTATAAACAATAACTCACAAATACCAATCTATTATCCCATCATCCAATTTTCCCTCTTTTTTTTTTCAAAAAGGTCCCTGAGCTTATAAAATTCCTCCCCAACCCTCAACCATGTACCAATTATAATCAAACCCTAAATGATGTCCCTAAGCCTGAGGACAAACTGTACTGGGAGAGGGGACGTCGTCTTCTAGAATTACTTCCAGCTGTCATGAGGGTGATGTTCTTTCTAGGGGAATCCTGTGAAAGTAAAATGATGATTACATTTCAAGATTAATGTCTGGTAAGATTGCAAATAGTCTCTGAGTATTTTGTGGAAGTCTGGCCAAAACGATGTAAAAGATGTGCACCATTTCATCTAACCAAGCTGGAACCATCTTGTGCAGCTGGTACCCAAAACAGGTCTTGTAGTAGCGCTATCAGTATCATGATGTCATATCAACCAGGTGGAGTTGTTGTTATGGGGCCCCATCTTCTTCCTGGAAACTTCAGAGATTACTGCAGGAAAATTCATTGTTCATTGTGGAAAACTTAAGCATTACATATATAGACATATACAGACATATTTATTCAATGAAAGGTATGATAAAAATAAGAATAGATATGAAGAAAAGCAAAGATACTTTCTAAATACTTTTTTCTTTCTGTCCCACATCAAACGGCTCTTGACATGAGATAGAAACTCTGGGTTTTTTCTTTTAACAACATGCTTGGATTTAAAGAAGGACAGAGCCATTGTCCAACTCTAAAACCAGCTCTATATATTCATAAACATATACATACATATACATATATAAATGTATACATTGTATCATTTGTACTTACGAACCATATTTGATTTTCTTGATGATCCTCATTGGATAGTTATTTTTCTACCTGTCATCATTCAAACATCAGGGGTTTCTTGAACTTTTGAAGATGAGTATTTTTCTGCAAACACAAGAACAGGACCCCTGCCCTCAGCCGTGTGATGTGGGATTTCCCTCTGTATGCTGTGATTACCATTAATGAATAAAGAAACTGCTTTGAACCTCTAGCAGGGCAGAATTTAGCTAGGTGGGGAAAACTAAACTGAATGATGGGAGAAGGAAGGGCAGAGTCAGAGAGAAGCCATGGAGCCGCGCCATCAGAGTCAGACATGCCAAAACTTTGCCGGTAAGCCACTGCCACGTGGCAATACACAGGTCAATAGAAATGGGTTAAATTAATATGTAACAGTTAACTAATAAGAAGCTAGAGCTAATGGCCCAAGCAGTGATTTAATTAATACAGTTTCTGTGTGATTATTTCAAGGCTGAGCAGCCAGGAACCAACAAGCTCCCTCTTCCAACAGCCGTGAGATTTGAAAAGTGCTCTCTTGCATCTCGCATCACTAGGAGAAACAAGACATTCCTAAGGATATTATTTTCCCTATAACATCCTGTATTTGACTAAAAAGACACGATTTTAAGTTTTGTAAAGAGTTGTGTTTCTACTTCTGACTCTCAGCCTCTTTGGAAACTGTCTGTGCCTAGGCAAGATTCATCTGAGTATCAGTTTGTGCAGATGTCTTTTAGGTGACTTTGTAAACAACCGGTTTTAAGTTTAGTACATTTGGTGTCTTACAGAGCCTAGAAATATGAATAGGCACCAGAGCAGCCTGGGCAGTGGGCACATCAGGCCAAAGCACAGGCTGCTTTCCTCTGGTCTTGGGGCAGGCTCAATAGCTTGGCTAACCCCACTAAGGATGGAGAGACGCAGGGCAGCCCCAGGGACTGAAGGAGAAACTCCGGGAGCTGTGAGTTTTGAAGGGTGTGATTGCAGAGGTGTGTTAGTTGTCTTTCTGCTGCTGTGATAGAACACTGTGTCCAAGACAACTTCAAGAAAGGAGGATTTGGCCGAGTGGTGGTGGTGCAAGTCTTTAATCCTAGCACTTGGGAGGCAGAGGCAGGCAGATCTCTGTGAGTTCAAGATCAGCCTGGTCTACTAGAACTAGTTCCAGGACAGACCCCAAAGCTACAGAGAAAGAAACCCAACTCAAAACAAAACAAAACACAGTCCAGAGGGATAAGAATTCATCATGGCAGAGGTGACAAGCACCGTGACAGGCACAGGAGGAGGGGGCTCACATTTTGAAGCAAAAGCAAGAAACAGAGAAAGGAAGCAGAAATGGTTTTGCTTTCTTTTGAATCTTTAAACTCCCAAAGCCCGCCATCCATGACATTCTTGTGACATACTTCCTCCAAGGCCACACCTCCTAAGCCTCCCCAGAGGACCAGCTGGGGACTGAGTATTTAAATGGTCAAAGCTGTGGGAGCCGTTTCACTCAAACCGCTGTCGAGGGCTAAGGAGGAAGGCCTCCCACCCACACAGCTGTACCTAACTTTGCAGGAATGTTGATACAAACAACAGAGCCTTTCCAGGCTGCACTGGAAAAGCCCCTTATGTTTTCTCTTGTTCCTTTAGCTGCCAACTTCAGAAACCAGCTAGCACTGTTTACAATGGACAGTTGTGAGCTGTGTCAATCCCTCTGTAGAAAGTTTCCATCATCACATCTAAACTTTAAACATTTGTTGTGTATGGGTGTCATGCCTGCATATATGTCTACGCAACACATGGATGCAGTGCCTTTGTCGGGCCCCTGGAACTGGGGTTACAGATGACTGCAAATCTTCACGTGAGAGCTGGCAATGGAAGCTGGAGTCATTGTTCTTAACTGCTAAGCCATCTCTCCAGCCTTAAAAGGTTTTATTATAAGTGCAGTATAATGCTGACCTCTTAGTGGTTTACACACTTACAAGGACATTCAAGAAAAATCTGGCATCTGGACAACCTTGCTATTTGAAATCCTGGTGTATTTCTGTTTGCTCTGACCACATAAGCATTTTTGTCATTGTATATGTGAGACACACTTGCACGTAATCTGTTTGTGATATCTAACCCTGTTCCTGAACCTGTAAGACATTTAAATGTTTGTCAGTGTTATAGATTTATTCTACTAACGCTGTATTTATTTACAGATTTATCCTACTAACATGCTATATTTATTTATAGATTGTCAATGCTATAGATTTATCCTATTAAACCAAATATTTGAAAGTTTCAAATAAGTCGGTTTTTTTGTTTTTTTAATTTTTAGACAAGGCCTCATTATGTAGTCTCAGCTGACCTGGAACTCACAGAGACCCACCTGCCTCTGCCTCCCACTGGGATTAAAGGCTTGTGCCACCTAGCCCGTTGAATGGTGCAGCCCATATTTAGGGCCAGGTAACTCAATCTAGAAGCTCCCTCATGGATGTGCCTAAAGGCTTGTCTCTTGGATGGGTGATTCTAGAGCCTGCCAAAGTGACAATATTAATGATCATGGTATCTAATAGACAATTATCAAATGGATGAATTAAAGTTATTTAGTTAGTGCCTACTATGTGCCGGTCCCTGTGAACACTACACTAGGGAAGTATATAGTAGAAGGACACCCACTCAGTTAATAAGCTCACATGCCACCATACAGCCAGGACTCATGAATGCTTTAACACACACATGCCACAAAGCTTTGTGGTTGAAGGGCCCGGAGACTGGATAAGAAGAACTGTTATCTGTGGAGAGTGCGATAGGAAGAGCTTCCAGGCAAGACACACTGAGGTGTGCTGAATGAATAAACAGACGGAAGAGTCGAAAGGGAGCTAGGTGCCCAGCCCTCTTGGCACCTGCTGATTCATTTAACTGCCATGTGGATCTGCCTCTCGAACAACAGGCACGTGCTATAACCAAACTGAATGTGGTGTTTCTCAAGCCTCCTTCCATGAAGGTAATTTAGTGATGAGTTTGGACCCCGGGTAAGTCTGGGATTTTGGTCAGAACTGTAAAGAAAGACATTTCTTCCTTGGCAGATTGTACTTGAGAGAAAGGGTAGGAATGGATGGAGGCAATGCCTGGACCCAGGGGTGCCTGAAACTCATGAGGGAATGAATGGTCGGGTTTGAATTCACATAGCCTGCACAGCTGTTACACTGACTGACTGGGTATGGTGGCGCATGTCTGTGACCCCCTTACTTGAGAAATTGACAAAAGAGGACAAGTGGTTGAGGTCAGCCTAGACTGCAAAGTCTGTGTCTAAAATAACAACAACAACAAATGGTTGTATTGACCAAGTAATTTCCCTGTCTTTCTATTAGGCGTAAGGTAGTTTGCACAAGGCTTTAGTCATCTGTAACCAAGAATCTTTATTGACTAATGTCATTCCTCTGCTGAGTCCAAAAAGGCTGGAGGACGCCAGCAAATATACTTACATTTAACCAGAAGTAGGAACAGAACCACACTATTTCCTGGGGCAGAAAGTTCATATTCACCATGTCCTCCTCTCTCCCTCTCTGCCTGTCCCTTTGCTTCCTTCCTTCTATCATTCTTTATTTTCTTCTCCTTCCTTCCTTCCTTCCTTTCTTTTTCTTTTTTCTTTTTGGAGACAGAATCTCACTCTGTAGCTCAGGTTGACCGAAAACTCACTATGTGGCCCAGGCTGGCCTTAGATTTGCAGCAATCTGCCTCAGCTTTCAAATGAGAAGGACCTCGAGTATGAGCCTCTGCATCCTGTCCTAGAGGTTGTACAGACTACACCCTCTCCTCTAGACACCCAGGTCCGAGGTTGTACACACTACACCCTCTCCTCTAGACACCCAGGTCTGAGGCTGGTATATCCCTGGCTATCCAGGAACCCACTCTGTAGACCAGGCTGGCCTCAGACTCACAGAGATCCACTTACCTCTGCCTCCTGAGTGCTGATATTAAAGGCATGTGCCACCAGTGGGGCCTTGTCTCAAAAAAACAAACTTTTTACTTTCAACTTCTGCTGCGAAGAATCAGGCAAGTAAGCACACCCAGGGGAAGTCTGGAGGTTTTATTCCTAACTCAAAGGGTTCCGAGTCTCATTTTGATTGGTCAGCATCCAGCCTCACATTCTTATGTGATTGGCTAACAATACAGAATGAAGCAGTTTCTAGGGAAAAATAAAATTTGAGCACATATTTAATTCCAGAAATTGCTGCCTTAGTTGGAATTTTCACCAAATGGGGCTAGCTTCCTTCCTTCCCTTCTTCTCCTTCCTCCTCCTCCTTCTTTCTTTTAACTGGCTCTACGGGTCAGAGTGACCTTGAACTCAGAGATTTAGCTAAGAGCTGGGCTAACTGGCCCTTTCTTTTGCAACAAGATCTCTCTCACTATGTAGCCCTGGTTGGCTTGGCACTCATATGTAGGTCAGGCGAATTCACAGAGATATGTCTGCCTCTGCCTCCCAAGTGCTGGTATTAAAGGCCCATCTGACATGATTTGTGTGTTGGGACACACTCTAACTGACTCCTGGGATGTATTTTTAAAAACAAGCCTAAGTTTGTCTCTCAGACTCTGAAAATGAGAAAAAAACCAAATGCTTATTTTTCTTTGTAACAAAATTTGGTTTTGCCGGGCAGTGGTGGCCCACACATTTAACCCCAGCATTTGGGAGGCAGAGGCAGACCAATCTTTATGAGTTCAAGGCCAGCCTGATCTACAGGGGCTAGTTCCAGGATAGGTTCCCAAACTACAGAGAAACCATGTCTCAAAAAACCAAAAAAAAAAAAAAAACCAAAACAACAACAAAAAAACAAAAACAAAAATTCCCCAAATTTGGTCTTTATATTATTCCTAGATAGCATACTGGATTATAACTCTATGTTGTAGTTGGACCTCATTGGTCATAACTTAGGATAGAATCCTGAGATTCTTTATACCTGAGCTGTGGAGACTTGAATAGAAAATGTCCTCCATAGACTCAGGTGGCGCTGTTGGGGAAAGTGACACCTTGCTGAGGAAGCAGTCATTGAGGCTGGTCTTGAGAGTTTAAAAGTCTCACCCCGCTTCTAACTTACTCTCTACTTCCTGTGTGTGTTTGAAGAGGTGATCTCTCAGCTTCCTGCTCCTCCCACCATGCCTGCCTGTTGCCACGCTGCCCGGCTGTTATGGACTTACGGATTGTCCCTCTGAAACTGCAAGCCCAGATGGGTCACCTTTAGTCATAGTGCTTAAAGACAGCAACAAAAAGTGCCTAGCCCACAGGCCCTGCCCCGGAACCCTGAGCAGAGAAAAGGATTGCCACCTGTGCCCTGGACTCCTCACACCACCTTGCCCATCTCCCTTAAACTCAGCCCGGATGACGTCCTTGACATCTTTACCTCGCAAGTCTCTATTTAGCCTCTCCCTTCACCACCTCTGCTCCTCTCAGTCCCTCTTTGAACAACCACTCCCCTTCCTCTCCACCCGTGGAGCTCTCTCTAGCCACACTTCCTCCTTACCCAGACACACTCAGTCTTTTTCAGGCACACAGAATCCTCTGGGAAAACGTCCTTCATGAAGTGGCTAACAGGGATCCTGGTACCCTTTTCTGACAGATCTCAAATGCAATCCAATTAAAGTGATTCAGTAAGAATCCCCCCACCTCCACTAAAGGCTTCCAAGGGCTTACTGCAGCTCTTGACCTAACTTGGCAAGACCGCGGGCTGCATGTCTGAGGAAAAGCTCCACAGCTGGTCTTTGACACACACTTGTTCTGATTGATTTCATTCAATCACAGCCTGGCCAGTTCCGCTGCCTAATGCAGAGCTCCCCTGGTCACCGACAAAGGAAATGCTGAAGGAAGGACCCATTGGAACTGTAATATTATCAGAGGAAACGGAAAAGGCCACCATCAACACAGGAAGCTTCCAAAAACAAACAACTCCCCGCCCCCTGCCGTTTTCTTTCAGCCTAGCCTAGCTGAAACTGTGTATACATATACTAACCTGGACCCTGAGAATATAGAAAGACCAGCCATCATGACATTACATCTTACAGTTCAAGCTTCTTCAGAAACTGGGGCATACGTGCGCCACAGGACAAAAGCTTCAAAAACTAGACCAGCAAACTCCAGAACGCCTTTCCCTGCTTTATGAGACACGGTCTTCAAAGTCTTTAATAGGTGGGAGGAGTCTTCGGCAGTCAGAACAGCTAAAAGAGGAAAGAGCCAAAGACCTGCCCAACTTAGGGCCACAGCTATTGTGACTGTTCCTCTCATCTCTGCAAACGCTAGGGCTCCCTCTAGTGGCTACCTGGTTTAGTCTAAGCGACTTAACCCAGCCCTGGGTCTTAGGAGTCTGTCTTGTTGTCATGTGGTCAGCAGGGATGTTTTAGACACTAGGCTACAAGCATCCAAGAACCACGCCTAACCTGCAAAGTGAGGTCCCACTGGAAGCAACAACTTCCTTCTCTTTCTCTTGAGGGAGGGCCAACTTCCAATGGCCTTATCCGTGCCCCCTGACTTTGTCCTGGACAGGGAAGAGTTCAATAAAGAAAGGGACCTCTTCAAGGACTGACAGGGTTCTGAGACTCTCATATTTCCTCTCTGGATGTGAACCTCAGGTAATTCTAGGTGGGATACGGAACAAAATTACATTACTTTTATCATCAGAGGGGTTTATTCAGCTCCAATCACTTCCCCCAGTTTGACCTTGCTTGCTATGAAGTTAAGCATGGACTGATACTTCTGCTTTCACCTCCTGAGTATAAGGAATACAACCAAGTGTTACCTGGCTTGTCTTCTGTTTAAACTTTTCAAAAACAAGAAATCATCAGTTGTAACTGGGCCATAGTGGCACATGCCTTTAATTTCAGCACTCGGGAGGCCGAAGCAGGTGGATCTCTGTGAGTTTGAGGCCAGCCTGGTCTACAGAGAGAGTTCCAGGACAGCCAGGGCTACACCAAGAAATCCTGTCTCAAAAAACAACCCCCCCTAAAAAAAACACAAAAAAAGAAAAAGAAAAACAAAGAAAGGAACCATCAGTGAGATTTGCTTATCTTTGGCATCAAATAATTGTTGAAAATTTGTTCTTGGTGCTGGAGAGATGACTCAGTGATGAGAGTGCTCGCTGCTCTTGCAGAGGACCTGGGTTCAGTTCCCACACCCACATGGTGGCTCACACCCATCTCACCCTGTACTGTAGACATGCTCATGGCTCACACTTGCCCTCTACTATCTCCTATCCTCATGCTGCCTCAACTGTCCCCTTCCTTCACTTTTATTTCTTTTTGCTATTTTTTTTTTTTTAGTTATAAACTGATTGGCCCATTAGCTTTCTTTTTGCTATTTTTTTTTATTGACTTTGAAATTTATCTTTCTTTTTCTCCCCAACACAGGGCTTCTCTGTGTAGCCCTGCTGCCCTGGAACCCACTCTACAGATAAGGCTGGCTTCGAACTTAGAGATCCTCCTGCCTCTGCCTCCTTGGCACTAGGATTAAAGGTGGACGCCACCATGCCAGGCTAAGAAATTTTTTTTCATACATTTTGATCATATTCTTTCCCCTTCCTCAACTCTTCCCAGATACTCCCCATCTCTCTACCTACCCAAGTTTATGCTCTCTCTCTCTCAAAACAAACAAATAAAAACAGCAAAAACCACACCCAAAATCCAAACAAACAAAAACCCAAAAAAGATTAAAAAAAATCAAACCATAAAATTAAAAATCCCATAAGAAAAGATCACATGAAGAGTGTGAGATCTGTCTTGTGTTGGCCAGCTACTCTGCCTGAGCATGGAGCCCACCCTGGAATGAGGCTGATACACCCAGTGTCACTCCACTGAAGAAAACCAATTTCCCCTCTCCCAATAGGTATTGACTGTCAATAGCTTCTTGGTTAGGGGTGGTACTCTGTACCAATGCCCCTTCTCTATGCTGGGATTTTGCCTTTGCCTTTTGGCTGTTTGGATTTAACCAGGGCTGCTTGAAAGGGCAAAGCTATCCACGGAAACATGACTGCTACAGCTGCCCTTGACTACTGTCCATTTCCCTGGGCAAGACCCCACGAGCCCTCACCCCGTCTGTGACTGACCGCTTACTGCTCAGTCTTGGGTAGGCCTTATATAAGTAACCATAGCTGTCCTGGGTTCATGAGAGCCAAGCCTCCGGTCATGCCATGAGAGGGCATTTCATGGCCCTTCCTTATCATTGGCTGTTACATGCTTTCTGCTCCCTCTTCTGCTGCATCCCTGAGCACTGGAAGGAGTGATGCTGGGATGCCTTTTAATGCTGAGTGGTTACAGTTGTTTGTAAGGCTCATCTTAACCACTTGTGGGTCTCTGCGTCAACTGCTGTTCACTGTAAACAGAAACTTTGACCAAGGGTAAGCACTAGTCTGTGGATGTAAACATACATATTTAAGAGGGGCTTTGATAAAAAGTCCATTTATCAGGTAACAGTAGTAGGCTCACCCCTGTGGCCTATGACTTCTCCAGTCATAGGGGTGAGTCACAGTTACACGTTGGACTTCTAGAGTCAGTGAGATATGAGCTTTTGATTAGGTCCTCAGTGTTAGCTACTGCCACACCAGTTTGTAAAGCCTGTTTTTGTTGGACTATGACAATTCCCATAGCTATGGTAATTTGGTTCCTTGAAATCAAATACCTTATTTCTCTAGTTTCTTGCCTTCCCTGCCCTGAGGGCCCTGAATAATGGCCAGCCAGAAATGATGCTTATTGCCTCAAATTCTTTAACTGACTGCTTGCTGGTTATTCCTTGCAATTCAGCTGTGGGCCATAGCAGGAAACTCTTCAATCTCCTTCTCCACCCCTGCCCTGGTGCCCTATAACTGCTCCAGCTTGTAAGTGGACAGTGGCCTCTGATTCCTACAGAGACCCGCTCTGCAGGCTTTGCCCCCAGTAAAAGTTTGTTCTGTCTTAGCCACTCATTGCCTTCTCACTGACATTTCTCTTGGTGTCCCATATGGGAAGTAGGGGTGCAGGCTCTCCATGGGGGTTCTCCTTTCTCCTCTCCACCCAACTCCTCATTCCCTCTTTCCTCCTAAGAGTCTGACAGAGACCATCTCTCTATTGTATTCCTGCATCCGGTTCACTCAGTCTTAGGAGCATTTGGAGACAATTTTTTTTTCTTCTCCCTTATCCAGAAACCATTCCTTTCTGACCGTCTTCCAGGTGGATTTTCCCAAAACCCTGGTGCCTGGGAGAGAACCGTTGGTCTCCCTTGAGAGCAGTAGAGATGTCTTTCCTCTTGCTGGGCCCTTCTACTAAGCAGCACCATTGATGGCTGATGCCTCTTCCTTTTGACCTGTTTTCAATCATTGATTGGCTGATGCCTCCTCCTTTTGACCTGTTTTCAATCATTGATTGGCTGATGCCTCCTCCTTTTGACCTGTTTTCAATCATTGATTGGCTGATGCCTCCTCCTTTTGACCTGTTTTCAATCATTGATTGGCTGATGCCTCTTCCTTTTGACCTGTTTTCAATCATTGATTGGCTGATGCCTCCTCCTTTTGACCTGTTTTCAATCA
>PVIU01002073.1:99441-114193 GCA_004026605.1 Ondatra zibethicus | reverse complement strand
CTTTCTCACCCTTCTAGTCATGGCTTTTTGGCATGTCTCCTGAAAACTGTTTCTACTGTAACATTCTGTACTGCTAGTGTGCCAAGCTGGCACAGGCCAGAGAATGCCTCCATCAGTTTGCCTGTAGGCAAGTCTGTAGGGCATTTTCTTGATTAATGATTGGTGTGGGAGGGCCCAGTACTGGGGGTTGTATCACTCAGGGACAGGTGGTCCTGGGTTCTATAACAAAGGAAACTGAGCAAACCGTGGAGAGCAAGTCAGTAAACAGTGCTCCTTCACAGTTCCTGCTTCAGTTTCTGCCTCCAGGTTCCTGCCCTGCTTGAGTTTCTGCCCTGACTGCCCTCAGTGATGAAGTATGGCCTTGAAGTGTAAGATAAAATAAACCCTTTTCTCCCCAAGTTGCTTTTGGTCATGCTGTTTTATCACACTAAGACACAAGGCCTGGCCTCAATATCCTCCACAGTGGTGGTGCAAGAGAATTGTCTGTATTCTGTCAATTATGTTTTAAATAAATGCTGACTGGCAGGTAGGAAGTATAGGTGGGACAACCAGACAGGAAGTAAAGGTGGGGTAATGAGAACAGGAGAATGCTAGGAAGGAGGAAGTGTATTCCTCCCCAGTCCTTCCCAGACCACCGAGGAAGCAGGATGTGACCTGCCCCACTGAAAAAGGTACTGAGCCATGTGGCTAACATAGATAAGAATAATGGGTTAATATAAGCTACAAGAGCTAATAAGAAGCCTGAGCTAATGGGCCATTCAGTTTACAACTTATGGAGACCTCTGTGTGATTTTCTTTGGGACATAATGACTGTGGGACCTGGTGGGAGAACAGAAACCAACTAGGCTCTCATGTTACAGAATGGCGCCCACGTGGATAACTGCAACCACAGAAAGCCTGAGAAAGCTTGGGAAAGATTAGAGTAAAGCATGTCTTCTTGGTAGCAGCAATTTCTTGGGTCTGCTCTGCTTGCTAGAGGCAAGCAAGCGCTATCATCTAAGAGAGGCTTCCTGACTCAGCTTTAGCTGCAAAACCCTGCAGCTCTTTAAGAGGTCCTGCCACAAAACACTTAAATGGTGTTGATGAAAAGCTGACCGCATGCTTTTCAGTTTTCAGCCGTAGCAGGAAAAAAGCTGCGCCGGTTTAAAATGCCGGCCATCCTGCCAGGGCAAACTCTGACTCTTTCAGACAGGTGGTCTGACTACGGAGTATTTGAGTGTGGTTTGTGAGCAGAATGCTGCAGTTTGCTTGCTGGCAGGGACCTTGAAACGCTGTACAGTTGTGGCAGTGAACACGGCTCTGGCCGGTACCTCAGCCATGAGGTTGGAATCTCATAAAGCTAAGGAATGGGCTGGATCCAGCCATCAAAGCCATGGCTTTAATCCTACCCATATTGCTTGGTAAATTAAAGACTCACATGGTCAGAAAAAGAGAGGTATACAATAAAAGAAAGATTCAAAGTCAAAGAAAACCTTTAAATGGTTTACAATGTGTTAAAAATATATGCAGGATTGAAAAAAAAGGTTAAAGTCCTTAAAATAAAAAAGAAAGAAAGACAGTAGTTGGGTATGGCAGTACACACCTTTAATCCCAATGCTTGGGAGGCAGAGGCAGACAGATCTGTATGAGTTCAAGGTGTGGTGGCAGACACCTTTAATCCCAGCACTTGGGAGGCAGAGGCAAGTGGATCTCTGTGAGTTCAAGGACAGCCTGGTGTACAGAGGGAGTTCCAGAACAAAGATACACAGAGAACCTGTCTCAAAAACTAAAAGTAAAAATAAAAGAAATAGAGGTTAAAATAAAGCCACATAAAGATGGAAAACACGCAGAGAATCTGGATACTGTATGTTATTTTTCTCTCTTTGAATTGTTTGAATGCTGAGGAAGGAGCAACACTGCTAAAGATATTTGCTTATAAATGCTGCAAAACTAATCCAAGATAGGTATTTTGAAAATACTTTGACTTCAAAATTGAAGTCAAAAGGTATGTTACTTTGGAGAAGAGATTTTGCTTTTGTTTCTACAGGAAATGAGAGGCTATGGATTCATTCTGAGTTTAGGAAAATCAGGTTTGGTTAAGGAAGCCCACCTGAGAAATCTCCGGTAGGAACAGATGGCCTGGATGTCTGAGTTCTACATCCAGAACAGAGTCAAGACTGCTGCCTGAGATGATCAAGACTCATAGGATATTCCAGTCAGAACTTGATCATAATTCTAAATTTTCTTTAGGTCCCCATAAGATTATCAGCGCCCCCAACCAGTCAGAAGTAGCCTGGAATACTATGCCCACATTCCCAAAAAATGGACTATGGATATTTTCCTTTGTTTAAAAAAAAAAGAGGGGGAAGTGGTGCAGGAGAATTGTCTCTATTCTGTCAATTATGTTTTAAATAAATGTTGATTGGCTAGGCAGGAAGTATAGGTGGGACAACCAGACAGGAAGTAAGGTCCCGGGCAATGAGAACAGGAGAATGCTGGGAAGGAGGAAGCTTATTCCTCCCCAGTCCTGCCAGACCACCGAAGAAGCAGGATGTGACCTGCCCCGCTGAAAAAGGTACTGAGCCATGTGGCTAACATAGATAAGAATAATGGGTTAATATAAGCTACAAGAGCTAATAAGAAGCCTGAGCTAATTGGCCAATCAGTTTATCATTAATATAGACTCTCTGTGTGATTTTCTTTGGGGCGAAATGGCTGCGGAAACTGGGCAGGACAGAAACCCCAACAAGCAGGTCCTTCATGTTACACAATGGTTATCACTGGCCAGAGGCTGACACATTTGACTTCTAGACTCAAAAGGACCTATGTTAACTCAAAGGAATAAACCTGAGGTCCTGCATCTAAACCTTTCTCTGTCTCTGCTTCTATCTTCTTCATCCATGCCACTTGGCCTTTCAGGTTCCTGTTTCCATAAAAATCCTCCCCATGTTTCCTACATCTATCTTATCTACCTCCTGATTTTCTGTGGTCATGTGTTCTCTCACGGCAGACCACACATAAACCCTGCCTTCTCTCATAGCTGTATGTAGCCCTTCCACAGTTAAAGGTCAACCTCTCCAGGAAAAAGGAAGGAAGGAAGGAAGGAAGGAAGGAAGGAAGGAAGGAAGGAAGGAAGGAAGGAAAGAAGAAACCCTTCTCTTTTGCTGACTGAGGACAACTGCTGCCCTGTGGGGCTTCCTTCCTAGCAAAACCTGCTAACCTGCTCCTCCAGGAGGTTTCTCCCAGATCAAAGCAAATACCAAATTCTCAGCCCTTGGAAAACAGACAGGCTCTTCCCTCTTACTGTCTGTGCTGTTCTTAGCGCCCAGACTACCCCATCACACTTTTTTTAAAGCTCATCTCTATTCAGTCCACAGAGTTCCAAACGGCTGCTCTAGCTTACCAGACTCCTTCGTCACACCGGGTTCTTCCGCCCCCACCCTTGCTCCCCTAGTGCCCTCCTACAACAGCCTTTAGGTGACCACCAGAGAGGTGACAGAGTGACACCCTGATTTTAAAATGTGTGAATGTTCACAGGTGTATATGGATGGGGTAGAAATGCATGTGTGTGTGTGTGTGTATGTATGTATATAACATTTAAGGTATGTTAATTTTCTTTTTTTTCAACATTTATTTATTATGTATACAACATTCTGTCTGCATGTATGCCTGCACACCAGAAGAGGGCGCCAGATCTCATTACAGATGGTTGTGAGCCACCATGTGGTTGCTGAGTATTGAACTCAGGACCTCTGGAAGAGCAGCCAGTGCTCTTAACCACTGAGCCATCTCTCCAGTCCCTAATTTTCTTTTTGATACAAGGTCCACTATGTAGTCCTGGCTGACCTGGAACTATATAGACCAAGCTGGCCTTTAACTACAGAGACCCACCTGTCTCTGTTTCCTGAGTGCTGGGATTAATGGTGTGCTTTACCTGGATAGGTGATTTAATTCTTGAAAACCGTAAGTTTCTCATTTTCATCATTTTTTAAGATAATTACCGTATTTTGTCTTAAACAGCTGATTGTCAAACAGCTGGAATACGATGAATGCCTAACTCATTCTGTAGACCAGGTTGTCCCCCTACTCAAAGATCCACCTGCCTCTGCCCTCTGAGTACTGGGATTAAAGGCATATGCCACCACCATACCAACTCTAATACATTGTTTCAATTTAAAATATAATTGGTTTATAAAATCTTATAAATAAAATTAAGCTACTAAATTTAGAAAGACATGAAATGCTGTCTCATTGTTAGCTTCTGTGGAGGCAGCGGCCTGCCTCTATTGAGGAAGCAGCTCCATCATCACCTGCTGCCAGGTGCCTTCCACAATCAGCTGCCTGTGCACTGCTTAAAAGCGCCCTCCAGGCATGGTTTGCTCTCTTGCCTCTTGCTCCTCTCTTTTCCTCTTGTCTCTTCCCTCTTCTCTCTGTTTCTCTGTCTGCCTGCCTCTCTCATGTCCCCACTCCAACATGGCCTTTCACTCTTACACACACACACACACACACACACACACACACACACACACACACCACTACTGCCTGTTCCTGAGGGCAGAATCTCCCCACCTTTCCCTGGTCTTGGGAATCGCCTCCCTCAATTACCAGAACCGAAGAAAAAATTTCCCCCTAAACTTCTTAACTTTATCTTCTGTTCTGTCAGCATCCTGCTGGGTCTAGGTGTCCCCTTAAAATCTGTATCCAGGACAGCTTCAAAGTGGCTAGCCCCAAGTGGTCCAGTCTCACAGTCTGCTTCAGCTAGTCCTCACTTTCCTAGCCCCTGATAGTCTCACAGAGCCTGGAAAGTGAGAGAAACAGCCAGCTGTTATGCCCAGATCCGCACAGTCCCCCAAAAACCAGCAAGGAGACCGAGTCCCAGATATAAAAGCAAAGAGCCTTTATTTTATACAAGTTTGCAAACTCGGTCTCTCCATGTGTCCAGCATATTGGAATATTTGGAGAGCCTCAAGTTCAGTTAGAGTTAGGCTTTTATAGTAATAAAGGTGGAGGTGAGGGATTTCTAAGGTTCAGGACTCCTGATTGGCTCACGTTTGTCTAGGGGTGTCCTGGTGAATGTGTGCTGGCAGGTGATCCTATCTACAATGGTTGGAATGTTAGGCATTTCCTTTGGATGGTCTGTTCCTGGGTGGTGCCTGGGTTATCTCAGTTTGTGGTTCTTCCTGCAACCAGGTATTGCCTCAGGGTAAACTACTGAGACTCAGGCCTCCTTTAAGCTTATCATGGCTGAGTCCCACATGAACTACACCAGGACTTGGCCAGCATCCCAGCTTTCTCAGGTCCCTCAAAGATGCTGATGCCCTCAGACAACAGGAAGCAGTCTAGAGAACACGGTGCCCCCATTCCCACCTCACCAGCTACCATTCCTCACCTTTTTATAATAAACAAAAGGGAAGGAAGTTGGTTTCCTCTGCAGCAGCAGCCTGCCTCTGCTGCCAAAGCAGCTGCATCATCACCTGGTCCCAGGTGCCTTTCTGTCAACAGCTACGTGACAGGTGCACCCCTTAAGAGTGCCCTCCAGGCACAGCTCACTCTCTTGCCTCTTGTTCCTCTTTCTTCTCTTCTTCCTCTGGTCTCATCCCTGTTCTGTTTCTCTGCCTGCTTGCCTGCCTCTCTCATGTCCCCACTATGACATGGTTTTTCACTTTCGCTTCCCTCTCCCCCAATAAACCTCTCTTGCACTAATTCTGTTGTGGGTGGTGTGTTTGCTTAGTGGCATACCTTGGCAGGGTCCACAGAAAGGTAACCACTTCACCTTTCTTTTTCTGTCCTTTCAGTTAGGGATTCTGTTGCTGTGAAAAGATACCATGACCAAGGCAACTCTTATAAAGGAAAACATTTAATTGGCGTGGCTCACTTACAGTTCAGAGATTCAGTCCATTATCATCATGGGGAGGCATGGTGCTGGAGAAGTAGCTGAGAGTCCTACATCTTGCAGAAAACAGGAAGTGAACTGAGTGTCATAGTGAGCAAAGCTTGAGCAAAAAAGATCTCAAAGAAAGCCTGCCCTCACAGTGACACCCTTCCTCCAACAAGGCCACATATACTTCAACATACCTCCTAATAATACCACTCCCTTTGGGTACCATTTTCTACCAAACCACCACAAATATAAAGTATATCATTGATAAATGTTAAACAAAAATGTTTTTTGACACAGGGCCTGTTTTTACAGCCTTGGTTATCCTGGAACTCACTCTGTAGACCAGGCTGTCCTCAAACTCAGCAATCTGCCTGCCTCTGCCTCCTGAATGCTGGGATCAAAGGAATGTATCATGATGCCCAGCTAACAAAATGGTTTTACATTAAAGTAGCTCTATAAAAATTTATGAAGAATGGTTATAATATAGTTCTAACAATTATAAATTCTAAGGTCAAAATTCTTTTACATCCAGATAAAACTAAGTCTTGATTCTCTACAAAATCTTAGTAGTGTTTACAAAACAATGATTTTGTTTTATTCTTTTACTATAGGAGATATTTAAAGCCTGTGATTAGATTTTGTCAAGTACTGTTTCTGTTTTCTCCTAAGTTTAAAAAAAAAAAAACCTGTAATTTGCGTCAGTTCCTGGCTTGATGGTTCTCATGCATGTCAACCTGAGCACTCATCTCCCCAGCTGAAACTTCTCCAGAACTACCTTGTGCACCGTGAGGCTCCGTGAGTTTTTCCAATGCACACTTAGGCCTCTCCAGCACTTTTACTTTTTCCTAACAAAGACATCATATATATGTTATTTTCTATCACTGTGAAAAGACTCCATGACCCAAGCATAGAAGGAAGTGTTTGTTGTAGGCTTCTGGTTCCAGAGGGATAAGTCCCTCGCCATGATGACGAGGAAGTATGACAGGAGGCAGGCATGGCAACTGGAGCAGTTGAGAGCTGAGGTCTCATCTCTCCAGTCACAAACAGGAAACAGAGAGAGCAAACTGGGGTTGGCAGGAGGCTTTGAGAAGCCAGCCCCAAGTAGTGATGTATTTCCTATAGCAAGGCCACATCTCCTAAGCTTACCCAAGAAAGACCACCAACTGGTCAATGTCCAAGAATACGGGAACATCTCATTCAAATCCCTATACAACCCACACATCATGAAGAAGATAAATAGATTGGCAATCATTTCTATATCTTTCTCTATGGTATCTAGAATCAATTTATTAACCACTTCTTTTAAGTCTTTTGTCTGAAGTTCTTCGGTCTTGATTTCCATTGTTTTTCCGTGAACCTGAGCTTTATGCAGCAGTCTGTCATTTTTCTAGCCATGGAACACATTTTGTCCTCCTAATATCCATACTATGGAAGTTAATCAGTACAGTTTTGACTAGAAAATCTTCAACAATCAGCCCGAATTTTCTAAATGTAGTTTCATTATTCTATAGCACAGCAAGTCTCACTTCATACCTATGGTCCTTGAGGCCATCAAACACAGTCTCTGAGTCCTTATGATTAGTGTTTCTCCAATATTTCTAATGTTGAATATGACCAGAACTTTCATATCATAACTAATTTTTCTTAAAAATGGATCAATAAGCCAGGTAGTAGTGGAACACAGCTTTAACCCCAGAACCTGAGAGCGCAGAGGTAAGCCACTAGTCAGCATGGAGGTCAGGTAGTGGTGGCTCACACCTTTAATCCCAGCACTCGGGAGGAAGAGGCAGACAGATTTTGTGAGTTCAAGGCCACCCTGGCTATACTAGATTGATCCAGTCTCAAAGAGAAACAGAACCAGCTGATGGTTTGGAGTCACGCGCCTTTAATCCCAGCACTAGGGAGGTGGAGACAGGAGTGATATGGCTGGGCAGAGAGAGGAATACAAGGCAGGAGAAGACAGGAGCTCAGATGCAGTCTGAGGTTTCGTAGAGAGAGAGTTAGTCTGAGAATTTGTGGAGACAGGATGGCCCCTTCAGTCTGAGTGTTGGTAGAGGTAAGAGCTCTCTAGTGGTCGCTGCTCTGCTTCACTGACCTTTCAGCTTTAACCCCCTATATCTGACTCTGGGTTTTAATTATTAAAACCAAGTAGAATTCAAGTTACACCAAAGCCAAAATTATCTTGGGCTCTTTTAGTCTTTTTGACACCCTATCTACTATCTTCCTCTGTATATAAGTTGACATTTTTTCTTCCTTTTCCCAAGACAGGACTTTTCTGTAGCTTGGGAACCTGTCCTGGAACTCGCTCTTGTAGACCAGGCTGGCCTCGAACTCAGAGCTCCTCCTGCCTCTGCCTCCCAAGTGCTGGGATTAAAGGCGTGCACCACCACACAGCTATAAATTGACATTCTTATGACCAAAACACAGGAGTCTTTCAATGGGATTACCATTAGGAAATCGTAACACCTCTATTAAAGGCCTTTACTCTCCAATGCCTTTCTCATAACCATCTCTAAAAGGAAAGACTCAGAACCTCCAGGGTGCCTGTACTGTCAGGAGCTCTTCCTACCACAGCTGCCCCCAGCTGCTGGGATCACGCCCATCCACAGCAGCATCTGTCCCTACCCTCACAGACCCCTTCTCTCATCTACCTTACAGTTTACCAGGGTTCTGGTGGCCTTCCTGGACTTTGCCCTATTGTTGGTGTTCTGATGGCCCCTCAGGGCCTTGCCCTATCACTTTGGTTCTGATCCACCTCCCTCTTTACCCAGCTCTTTGTCCTACATCTCAGCTCCTGCTCTTAGCAGAACTGCCTTCCCATCACCCTGACAAACCCCTGGGTTCTCCTAATCCTATGCTCACTGTTCGCTGTGCTGACCTGAGTTCCCCCATTTCTCAACTGGGTAAACCGAGGCTCACAAATACACTTGCCTTTTCTCTCTCCCCAGCTCTGCCTCCATTTACAGCTGGCCCATCTTTATTTCCCTACTACTTTCCTAAGCAAGTAAAACCTTTTTCCTCACACCGGATCTACTGCTCCGTTTTCCCTTTTTATTTCTCAACGACTATTCCTGAAACGCACTGTGTTGATTTAAATGAGAATGTGCCCCATAGGCTCAGATGCTGAGTACCGGGTTCCCAGCTGTAGCACTGCGTGGAGAGGGGCAGGAGGGTCTTGCTGGAGGAAGTATGTCTTGAGGGAAGGCCTTGAGATTTTTAAACACCTCATACCATTCCCAGTGTGTTCTCTCTATTTGGTGTTTATGGTTCAAGACGTGAGCCCTCAGGTCCTGGTCCTACCAGTCTGCCTTTGCTCCATCATCATGCGGCCGGACCCTCTGAAACTGCAAGCCCCAATAAACTCTTCTCTAAGCTGCTCTAGTCATGGTGTTTGTCCCAGCAGCAGAAAAACGGATAGCCCACCCTCTCTCACACACACACAAATACCAGATCCCAAACTATCAATAACACAAGAACCTCAGGCTCAATAGATGTGGCTATTGAATAGTGCCTTTTAAAAATACTTGTTTTTAGCCAGATGTGGTGAGGCACACCTTTAATTCCATCACTCAGGAGACAGAAACAGGCAGGCAGATCTCTGTGAGTTCAAGGCCAGCCTGTTCTACAAATCAAATTCCAGAACAGCCAGGGCTACACAGAGAAACCCTGTCTCAAAAAACCAAAAAAATATATTTTTGTTTTTCTATGTATGGGTGTTTTGCTTGCACATTTGTCTGTATGTGTGTATGTCTATGCACCATGTGTTCAGTGCCCACAAAGCCCAGAAGAGGGCTTTGGAGCCCTGGAACTAGAATTACCGATGGCCGCGGGCTGCCATGTGGCTGCTGGGAATTGAACACAGATCCTCTGCAAGAACGGTGCTTTTAAACGCTGAGTCATTGCTCCAGCACTGCCTTCTGTTGTTAAATAACTAAGACCTGAAGATCCAACCCCGACAACCCCGAGACTAGAGGCACTCAGGTCAGACTAACATTAGCACAAGACAGTCTTCTCAATGCCCCAGAGTTAACCTCATTCCCTCCAAAGACAGAGGCGGGAACTCTTTACCTCGCTGATGTAATTGTGTAATCACTTGTCTGTCATTCTATTTTATGACAGCATGGAGCAGAACACAGTGCACCTTTAAAATTCCCCAGAGCCACCGAGTAATAAACTTGTGACAACTTAGATTTCTCTTTTTCATTCTTTTTTTTTTGCATGCTGAAATTATTTTTAAATGTCTTGCCATACTTAAAACTGTGTGTGTGTAAATGCAAGTGTTTTGAAGATTTTTTTTTTTTTTTTGGTTTTTCGAGACAGGGTTTCTCTGTAGCTTTGGAGCCTGTCCTGGAACTAGCTCTTGTAGACCAGGCTGGTCTTGAACTCACAGAGATCTGCCTGCCTCTGCCTCCCGAGTGCTGGGATTAAAGGCGTGAGCCACCACTGCCTGGCAAATATTTATTTATTTATCATGTACAAAATATTCTGTTTGCTTGTATGCCTGAAGGCCAGAGGAGGGCACCAGACCTCATTACAGATGGTTGTGAGCTGCCATGTGGTTGCTGGGAATTGAACTCAGAACCTTTGGAAGAGCAGGCAATGCTCTTAACTGCTGAGCCATCTCTCCAGAGATGTATTAAAAGGCTATAAAACGTGTACTTATAAACTGAGGTGCTTGTTTACCCTTTTCAGGTCTATCAAAATGGTATCTTTGGGTCTATTAAATATTTCATAAAATCTTGAAATATTATTTGTTTATATGAAACAAGATCATTAAGGTCATAAGGTAAAAGTCTCATTTTATAGAATTTGACCTTAGGGCTAGGTAGGGTGGCACATGTCTTTAATCCCAGCATTTGGGAGCAAAGGCAGGTGGCGGTCTATGAATCTAGGGCCAACGGGGGCTACATGGTGAGGCCCTGCCTCAAAACAACATTTTTTTTACATTAGATACAAAGATTTTAATATTTTTTTAAAAAGAGATGATATTGATTTCATATCATTTGTGTGATAGTCATGGGTAACAAAAATAAAAAGATATAAAATTGCTTTTTGTCAGCTGAGGTACCTTTGGGTGCTGGCCATTGTAAATCATTTCTGGACTAGTTGCTATTGGACTGGTTTCTTTGGAAAAAATTGTTTTGTTTTTCAAGACAGGGGTTCTCTGTGTAGCCCTGGTGTCCTGGAACTCTCTCTGTGGACCAGGCTGGGATTAAAGGTATGCACCATCATCTCCAGCCCTAAAAAAATACTCTTAATATAAAAATGTTAACTACGAAGTTTTTAAGTTGAGGTTGTAATATATCTAAAATGATGTTTTTTAAGTAACTCAGTTAAATTTCCTTTGTATGGTGGGGATTACAGGAGATACAATACTGATAAAAACCTATGTAAACTTATTCTATAAAGAACAGAGATGGCTGTGCTATAGTTAAAATATAGTCACTAGTCTCTTACATTGCTAACACTGCCTTAGTTTGGGTTTCTATTGCTGTGCTCAAACACCATGACCAAAATCAACCTGGGAAGGAAAGGGTTTATTTCATCTTACAGCTATCATTGAGGAAAATCAGAGCAGGAACTCCAGGTAGAAACCTGGAGGCAGGAGCGGATGCAGAGGCCATAGAGGAGTGCTGCTTACCGGCTTGCTCTCCTGGCTTGCTCAGCCTGCTTTACCACTCAAGGCCATCACCTGCCCTGGAGGGGGGTGCCATCCATAGTAAGCTGAGCCCTCCCATATCAATCATCCATCAGGGTGATGTAAGCTAGCAGCACAACCAGTGGTGGTGGTGCACAGCACGCCCTTAATCCCAGCACTCAGGAGGCAGAGGCAGGCGGATCTCTGTGAGTTCGAGGCCAGCCTGGTCTACAAGAGCTAGTTCCAGGACAGACTCCAAAGCTACAGAGAAACCCTGTTTAAAAAATAAATAAATAAATAGGTTTTCAAGGTTATTTTGTCCAACTTAAAAATATCTATGCACATGACTTGTGTACACACATTATTTACACCTGCTTATATTTTATATTGCTTACATGATATCTAATTAGCTTAAGTAAATTATATAAACTTGAGACATGACCGCTCCATGGTATGGTTAAAGGGAATGTTTTTATTGTAGATATGAAGAGAAAGAGAGAGAGAGAAAGAGAGAGAGAAAAAAAATACCAAGCACAGCAGGGCCATAAAAGGAGTGAGTATCTAGGAGAAGGAATCCCCTGAGCTGGAGGGCATTTAGGGCAGGAGAGCAAGTGAGAAGACAGGCTATGTTACAGGTACTTGTTGATACTGAGGGGGCATGGAGCCCAACATTTGCTTGATATGCCAATAGGTGCCACAGGTAGCCATATGTCCCTTCTGCCAGAAGTAAGGGACCTTTGAATAGATGGGAACTGGTTTCACAAGTTCCAGAGCAATGCTGGCTGTATCTGCAATGCTGGCCGTATCTGCAATGCTGGCTGTATTTGACCACCAGAAATCCTCCCACATTCCAGGTTGAGCTCATTTTTGGCTATTTGGACAGCCTTTGGGGGTTTGGGGAACTGGAGTTTCCTTTGTACCTGACACCAATGATTATTTAACCGAAAGTCCAAAGTTAGTCCAAAGCCCTTTTAATTCACAGTGTAAGGAAAGTTTTGAAAAATGTCAGGCAGCATCTTAGATGCTCTGTAGTTCATCTTTGTCTCCGTTCTGGTCCACAAGCAATCTAAAACTGTTCCTGTCGCTTGGGAAAGCAGACTGGTCTCCAGGACACAGTATCTTCTGTTCCAGGCACAGCTTCACCCTCGGAGCCGGTTACCCTCCCCTCAGAGGTGACTCTCAAAAATTTGCTGCTCCTAGAATCCACTGGAAAAAATTACTTCCTTTCAAAATAATTGTTTATAGTTTCTAAAAGGCGCATGGGGCTTCTAATTAAAAGAACAACAACAAACTGATTTTTAAATCAGGTTTATTTAAAATAAAAATCTCTGCCAAACTATAGCTAAACGTCATACAACAGTTACACCAGCTGAGCTGTTCTCCAAGACTGTTGTAACTGGTCTTCCAGGTGCACACCAGCGTACTTGGTCCCAGGGCCTAAAATGGATACTATTTTGACCCTGGTCCTCTGTGGTGGTTCAAACGAGAAATGTCCTCCCGAGGTACATGTGTTTGAATATTTGGTACCCAGCTGGTGGCGCTGATGTAGCAATGAGGTCTTTTTTTTTGTATTTTGTTGTTATTTTTAATTGGGGTTACTAACAGGAGTTTGAGGGGTGAGGGGCTACTTAAAAGGAGGAAGGATAATCCCAAACAGCTGCAGCACCAGATCTCGCTCCCCCTCCCCATCAACATGGATGACTTTTCAGAATCTACTACCCTGACGTTCCCCGTGCAGTTTGCAGGGAGCTTGGCGGTCCAAATAAGTGCCGCTTTCCTTTTCGGTCTGGTGTTTACTGCTTTTTATAGTGCTGGGTAGAGACTCTTGAGTTTTCGTTCTTCCCGACAGGAAGCTTTCTTTGATCCTCTGTTTCTCGCTGACTCTGCGATCCTTCCCTTCCGTCCTGGAGGAAATGGTTCAGTTTAGAGGAAAAAGCCCGACAGCAAATCCATGCTTCTGGGATCAGCGCCGGTCACTCAAGGGACTGCTCCAAGCCTGTTTTTTTTTTTTCTTTTTTCTTTTCTTTTGTTTTCGAGACAGGGTTTCTCCGTAGCTTTGGTTCCTGTCCTAGAACTAGCTCTTGTAGACCAGGCTGGCCTCGAACTCACAGAGATCCGCCTGCCTCTGCCTCCCGAGTGCTGGGATTAAAGGTGTGCGCTACCACCGCCCAGCTTAAATTATGTTTTTAAATTAGTTTATAAAGTACTGGGTTTCTATGTAGGTTTTTTATATAACCTTAATTTTGGTTAACCCTACCCCCGCGGGCTGTCTTCTTCCCCACCGCACTTCCATGTTTATATCTTGTCATGCCTAGTCCTCTCTCCATTTTCACACGCATGTATTCTACCATCTAAACCCCACTTAAGGCCTCTGATCCGCCCCTCCCCCAACACCACACAACACGCATACCATAGCGGCTTTCCCCGACACACACAACACACATACCGTGGCCCCTTTCTTACTTCCAGGTCTCTACAGATATTTGAATCTAGAAATAAGCAGAGGAACAAATCTCAAAAAATTCAGGGCTAGCTGCATTTGATGTTCTGGGCCCATGTTACGCCCCTCAATAGACCCCATTCATTTTGCGATGACTTTAATAACTGAAGTTTTATTTATGGCTGAATAAAATTCCATTGTATGTGTGTATCACGTTTTCCCAGTCCATTCATTGTTTATTCCATTTCCCGGCTTTTGTGGGCGGGGCAGCAATGAATGTGGATATGCAAGGATCCTTGTAGTTACTGCAGTGTAATGGGATTGAGAGTCCTTATCGGAGTCATTTTAGGACTGGCAAGATACTTGGCTCTAGAGGAGATCCCAGGTGTCCACATGGATGTCCCCAGCTAGGTCCTTGGGCAGCAGAGGAGAGGGTGCCAGAACTAGCATTGTCCCATAGTCACACTGATGAATATCTTGATCACATCCATAGAAATTTCGTCCGATGGATGGAGATAGAGACAGAGACCCACATTCACACCAGAGCAATGGATTGAGCTCCCAAGGTCCAGTAGAAGAGCAGAAGGTGGGAGAAGACGAGCAAGGAAGTTAGGACCGTGAGGGGCTGGACCACCCACTGAGACAGTGTGCCTGATCTAATGGGAGCTCACCAAATCCAGCTGGACCGGGACTGAATGAGCATATGATCAAACTGAACTCTCTAAATGTGGCTGCCAATGAGGGCAGAATGAGAAGCCATCAACAATGACACTAAGACCTATCTCCTCTGCATGTATTATCTTTTTGGGAACCT
>PVIU01002073.1:0-99341 GCA_004026605.1 Ondatra zibethicus | reverse complement strand
TGGATGAAGCGGGGAGGGCCTTGGACTTCCCATAGGGCTGGGCACCATGCCCTCTTTTAAGGAAGCAGCGGGAAGGGGGGAGCGGGAGGGGACTGGGAGAAGGGGAGGAAATGTAAATTCTTTTTTTTTTTGAATGGAAAAAAATAAAAATATGGTGGAAAAAAAAAAGAGAGTCCTTTGGGAATATGCCCAGGAATGGTACCCATCTCATCTGCTAGTTCTGCTTCTCATTTCCAAAGTAGCGATACCAATTTAAATTCCCACTAACCGTGAGTAAAGCTTACCCTTCCCCACATCCACACCAGAACTTCAGGTCATTTATGTTCCTGATAATGGACTGGATGAAGCTGTTGAGATGTTGAATCCACTGCAAAAGACCAAAGACTTAGACTCAATTAAAATTTAGATTAAATGAGTTTATTCTTACTGCTGGCAGAAGGAGGGCAGCCTGAGAGCCAAGCAGCACGCCACGCCGAAGGGGCTAAAGGGGGGGTGTGTGTGTAAAAGGCGATATCAAAGGTGTACATTACAATCATCTGTGGAGTCGCAGCTGGGCAAGAGACCGGTTTCACTCGGTCAGCTCTTGCTCTATCCCGCAGTAGAACAATAAAAGACCACTTCACCTAAATCCTGTGGCAATAAGTAAAGTTTACAAAAGCAGACAGTGAGTGGTTAAACACCTCACGGCAGGAACACCATTATCTTATTCTGACCTCACCTGCAGGCCCCTAGGCTCTCACAGACTTTCCCGGCAAAGATCAAAGGCCCTCAAGGAAGGCCTGGTTTCTTTAGCTGTCACAGGGGCGTCCTGTGTAAATTTTTACGTGGTCTGAACACTCTGGGAAGTGTGACTAAGCCACTAGGCTAGGGCAGGCGGTGGACACAGTGCCATCAGGTTAGGGCTGACTATCGCACCCACAAAAGTAGAATCTTAAAGGAATTTTAACCTGCATTTCCCTGATGGCTAAGGATGTTGAACACATTCTAAGTGTTTAATAACCATTTTTCATTTCTTCTCCTTAAAAATTAATAAAAAGTTTCCTTTATGTGTGTGACTCTCGTTATACATCACGCATGTGTGTGTGGGTACCCACAGAGGGTCTCCTGAAGTTGGACTTACAGGTAGTTTTGTGTCTCGTGACGTGGGTACTGGGAACTGAACCCAGGCCATCTGAAGAGCAGTGAGTGGCCTTCTACGGAGTCGCCTTTCCAGCCCCTTCCTCTAGTTTAATAAAATGTGAATTACATTTTGTTTGTCTTGTATATAAGTGCATATGCCACAACACTGTGTGACGGTCAACAGACAACCGGTGGCTTCTTTCCTTCCTGGGGATTGAACTCGGGTTGCTAGGCTTGGTGGCAAGCACTCTCACTAGCTGTGTTGGTTAGTTTTGTTCAGCTTGACATAAACTAGGGTCACATGAGAGAAGGGGAATTCATTTAGGAATCACCTCCTAGCTAATCACATTCGCTAGTGGGCTTGTCTGTGGAGGGGACATTTTCTTAATTGCTAATTGATATAGGAGGGCCTAGATCAATGTAAGTGGTATCATGCCTAGGCAGGTGGGCCTGGGCTGTATTTAAAAAAGGAGCTGGACAAGCCAGAGAGAGAAAGCCCACAAGAAACAGTCCTCCATAGATTGTGCTTCAGTTCATGCCTCTAGGTTCCTGCTTGAATTCCTGCATTGGTTTCCCTAGAAGATGGACTGTAACCTGTAAGCCAAAAAAAAAAAAAAAAAAAAAAAAAAAAAAGTTGCCTTCCCACGTTGCTTTTGTTAAAGTTTTATCACTGCAACAGAAATGCAAACGCCAGCTGGGCACCTCTCTGGACTCTTTAATGGCTCTTTCTGAGAACTTTCTACTCAGTTCTATACCCATTTTAACTGGTTAGTTTGTTTTCTGATGTTTATCTTTTCTAGTTCTTTGTATGTTTTAGAAACTACTTCTCTGTCAGATGTATAGCTGAGCAAAGATTTTCCCCCATTTTGTGGGCTGCGTCTTCACTTTACTGACAGTTTCCTTTGTTGTATAGAAGCTTTGGGTTTCCTGATATCCCGTGTGTCATTTGCTGGCCTTTATTTCAGCATTTGTGAAGTCCCTCCTCAGAAAGCCCACGCCTGTGTCTGTATGGCAAAGGATGGTCTTAAATCTTCCTCTAGCAGTTTCAATGTATTGGTCTTTAAAAATTTATTGTTGGCAGGGTGGTGGTGGCGCATGCCTTTAATCCCAGCACTTGGGAGGCAGAGGCAGGCGGATCTCTGTGAGTTCGAGCCCAGCCTGGTCTACAAGAGCTAATTCCAGGACAGGCTCCAAAGCCACAGAGAAACCCTGTCTCAAAAAAAAATTATTGTTATTATTATTATTTTGTTTGTTTCACATGTGTGGGTATTTTACCTGCATGTATGTCTGTGCACCACATGGGTGCCTGTTGCCAGGGGAGACTGGAAGGGAGCATCGGATCCCTTGGAACTGGAGTTTACAGAAGGACATGAGCTGCCATTTGTATGCTGGAAATTGAACCCAGGTCCTCTGTAAGAGCAGCCAGTGTTCTTAACTGCTGAGCTAACAACTCTCTAGTCTTTATTATTGTAATTTTCCTGTGTGTGTGTGTGTGTGTGTGTGTGGTCTGTGAAACTGTCATAGGTGTGGGTGCCACAGAGGCCAGACAGGGCATCAGATTCTTCCCTGGAGCAGGAATTGCGGGCTGTAAGCTGCCTGACATGGGTGCTTAGTTCCAAACTTTCCTCTGTAACAGTGATTCTCAACCTGTGGGGCTTGACCCCTTGTGGTCAGGAATATGCATTACGGTTCATAAGAGTAGCAAAATTACAGTTATGAAGTAGCAAATAAATAGTTAGTGGTTTGGGGTCACCACAACACAAGGAACTGTATTAAGGAGTCACAGAATTAGGAGAACCACTGGTCTGGAAGAACAGCAATGCTCTAAACTGCTCATCCATGTCTCCAGCCCCTTGAAGTACCAGATCTTCCAAACACGTCTCTGATTCATTTGGAGTTGAGTTTTGTGCAGAGCAAGAGATAATGATCTAGTTTCATCCTTTTACGAGTCAATATTGAGTTTTCCCATTATTTGTTAAAGAATAATGTTTCTCCAATGTATGTTTTTTGACAACTTTGTCAAAATTTAGGAGCTTGTAAGTGTGTGGATTTATGGACTTTCTAATACATCCCATTGGTCTACATGTCTGTTTTTCTGCCAGCACTATCCTGTTTTTATTCCTCTGGCTCTATAATTTAAGTTGAGTTAGGTATTATTATCGTAACAGCCAGTATTCTTGTTCAGCATTGTTTGGTTTTCCTTGATCTTTTGAGCATTCATGTACTTTTTGTTCGTTTGTTTGATTTGGTTTTTTGAGACAAGGTTTCTCTGTCTAGCCCTGGGTGTTCTGGAACTCACTCTGTAGACCAGGCTGTCCTGGAATTGAGAGATCTGTCTGCCTTTGCCTCCTGAGTGCTGGGATTAGCGGTGTGCAGCACCATGGCATGCACCCAGCTGCATTCCTGTACTTCTTAAGACTATTTTTCAATTCCTGTGAAGAACAGCCTTGGGATTTTGACTGAATCATCTTGCATCTCTGTAATGAAGCCAATTTGACAATTTAGATGTTTTCTTGAATTCGGTGTGCAAGCATATTGGGAGTTTTGTATTGATTTGTGGATCGTTTCTGGCAGGAAAATTATTTTCACAGTATTAAATCTTCCAGTCCATGAGCATGAGAGGTGTTTCTATCTCCTAGCATCTTCTGTAATTTCTTCAAGCTTTTGTTGTAGAAGTTTTTTCATTTTCTTGGTTAAATTTATTCACAGAAATTTTATTATCTTGGGGGTGGCTATGCAAGTGGGATTATTTTACTGATTTCTTTCCACTGAGGTTTGTCATTGGTATAGACGAAGACCATAGATTTTTGTGTGTTATTTTCGCGCCCTGCCATCTGGTTAAACGTATTTATTGGCTCTTCTTTTTTTAATGGAGATTTTAGGGTTTCTTATGTATCACGTATTATACTCTTCAATGGGGATACTTTGACTTCTCTTCCTATAAATATCCATTTTATTCATTTATATTGTCTTCTTGCTCTAGCTAAGCCTTTAAGCACTGTATGTATTGAATTGGAGTAGAGAAAGGACATGCTTGTCTTGTTCCTGGTCTTAGTGGGACTGCTTTGAGTTTTCCTCCATCTAGCATCCTGCTGATTATAGGTTTGTCATATACTACGTTTATTATGTTGGTATGTGGTACCTTCATCTCTAGTCTCTCCATGACTTTTATCGTGAAGGGCTGTTTGGTTTTGTCAAAGGCCTTTTCTGTACCTACTGAGATAATCATATGATTTCTGTCTTCGATTCCATTTATGTAATGTATTACATTTATTGATTTATATGTGTTGAACCATCCTGCATCTGTGTAATGAAGCCAAACTGGTAATTTAGATATTTTCTTAAATTCAATTGGCAAGCATATTGAGAATTTTGCATGTATGCTTACTAGGGAGATCAGTCTATAATTTCCTTTGTGTGTGTGTGTGTGTGTGTGTGTGCATACACACACATGCAAGTAATGAATCTTTGATCTGGTTTTGTTATCAGGGTAATAGTAACATTGAAAAGACGATTTGAAATAATTCTTTCCCTTTCTATTTCATGGAATATTAATATTGGTGTTAGTTCTTTGGCAGCTTGATATAAATCTGAAGTGGATCCATATGGTCTTGGACTTCTTTATTTGGGGGGCCTTTTTAAAATTACTACTGCTTCAGTTTCATTGCTGGTTATATATCTGTTCATATTATTTGTTTACTTTTGATAGGTCAGATGCATCTAGAATTTCATTCATTTCTTTTAGGTTTTCCAGTTTACCAGAATATAGGTTTTTAAGTTATATCTTTATGGTTTTCTGGATTTTACTGGTACGTCTTGAGTTTCTTCTCTTTTGCCTCTAATTCTATTGGCATCTGTTATAACAGCTCCATTTTAACCTCAAATTTTATAAGATTTTTCTCCTACCTTCTTTTGGTTACTTTGGCTAAGGGTTTGTCAATCTTGTTTATTTGTACAAAAATCCATCTCTTTGGACTAGAGGGATAGCTCAGCAGTTAAGAGTACTTGCGGCTCCTGTGGGGCCTGGTGTTCGGTTCCCAGCACCGAGTGGCTCACAGTTCCCAGTAAGCCCAACTCCAGGAGATTGAATCACATCCTGGCCCCCGTGGGCACCAGAACTGGCAGATATACACTTATATACAGAAGTGCACACATACACATCATTAAAAAAAAAATCTTTCGCTGGGCGGTGGTGGCACACACCTTTAATCCCAGCACTCAGGAGGCAGAGGCAGGTGAATCTCTGTGAGTTTGAGGCCAGCCTGGTCTACAAGAGCTAATTCCAGGACGGGCCCCAAAGCTACAGAGAAATCCTGTCTCAAAAAAAAAAAAACTTTCAAAAATATCCAAGTTTTGCATTATTTTACTAACTTTTTCTTTGATCTTAATCGTTTCTCCCTATTTGCTGTTTTTAGGTTCAATTTACTCTTGTTTTCCCAACGCTGTGAGATGCACTATTAAGTTATTTGAATTTTTCCTGATTTATTTATTTGCTGTAGGCACTTAGAGCTAATATGCTATTTCTTAGGTCTGCCTTCATTTTATACCATAGATTTTTGGTATGTCGCATTTACTAATTCATTATTTGATAGTGTGTTGTTTAATCTCCATGAATTGTGTGCTTTCTGTAGTTTCTCTTGATGTTGATTTCTAGATTTAGATTCATTGTGGTCAGATATAATACAAGAAGTTATTTCAATTTTTCTACGTTTATTGAAATTGGCCCTGTGTGTTAATATATGATCAATTTCAGAGGAAGTCCTGTGGGCTGCTGAGAAGATTGTGTATTTGGTGTTTGATTTGAAGATTGTGTATGTATTTAGTGTTTGGTTTGATTTATGATGTCATTTAGCTTCAATGTATCTGTGTTTAATTTACGGGATGACCTGACCATTAGCAGAGAGGTGTTGAAGTCACCCACTGTTACTGTATCGGTGTTACTGCATTGCCGTTACATAATATACAACGTCTGTGACTTAGCATATGGCTCCATTTGCTCTAGAAAATTGGGTACACTGTGTTGGGTCCCTTGAGGACAGGCCTTCACACCCCCACTTGATCTGTTTTGCACTCTTGTGGTTGGTTGTTCTGAAAACAGGAACAATCTGTTGTTTTCAGCAATGTTTTTAAGGATGTTTACCCCTAAGCCATGTGAGTTACAGTGATGAGCTTCCTGCTTTTGCTGGCTCGGCCTCCCCTGCTGAGGGCTATACATACTGTGTGAGACAGTGGAATAAAGGCTTGTCTGCAGAACCTGAAGTTGTGCTGTGTGTTAATCCTGACGTCCCTCGCTCAGAGAACTACAGTTGCTGTGCTGGTGCACTCTGGAGCTTGGTTTGTATACATTTAGAATTATAATAACCTCTCGGGGGACTGTTCCTTAATGAGTGTGAAGTGACCTCTGACTAGTTTTGGTTTGTTAGAATTTAGAATGAATATCCCTGCTTCTGACTTTCTTTTACTCTGGAGTGCCGTTTCTTGTTCTTTCACCTCAGTGGTATTTATGTTTGGTGGTGAGGTGAAGTGTGCTTTTTCAAAGCAGCAAGAAAGGTGGGCCCCATTTTCTAGTCCTGTCTGCATCTTTTTACTGGGACCATCAGTTACTGAGACAATCAATATTAAGTGTTACTATTGATGGAGGTATGTTAATTCTTCGCCATTTTGTTGCTTTTGTGGTCTTCAGCCTCTGTATGTTGTCGGTTCCTGGGAGCCCTACTCTTGGCCAGGTTGACCCAGTCCCATCTGCACTGTGTGTTGTGGTCCCTGCACACCTGGGTGCACACCTGGGTGCACACCTGGGTACCTTCCCTACCCTGAATGTGCTCCAGCCTGCTTCTACTATCTTGGATGTATTTCGTGGGTCCCTATGTGTTTGGGTGCCCTACTCTGGGTCAAGTGTGACTCGTGCTGTCTCCATTGCATTTCGTGAGTCCTTGCACACCTGGGAGCCCTACTCTGGGCCAACGATCCTAATTCAAGCTTCTGCACCCACCACCCTGCTTTATTGATCCCTGCACATCTGGGCACAGTACCCTGATCAGGCCCTACCCTTATATTCTGTACTTTCAATGATCCTAATATTTTATTTTTACTTTTCCAACTTAAATGTCTCCATAGCTTGTTATTTCTTTTTTCTTTCTTAATTCCTCCAACTAGAACTTGCAATATTAAACTGGATATTATGGTTTTGTTCCTGGGCTTAGGGGAAGAGTTTTAAGTTCCATACCATGAAATATGACATTTCCTGTGGATTTTTCATATATAGTCTTGATTACATTGAAGGAATAACCTTCTATTCCTGGTTCATTGGATTTTTCCCCTCCTTTTTACCTTGTAAACTATGCAGAAAATAAAAATTTACATTTTATCCATTTCATTTTTAAGCATATGGGCTGGTCCTTTGATGACGTTAGGTTTTACAATCCTTATTGCTACTCATCTCTATCACTGCGTGCTGAAACTCTGCATCCGTTAAAAATGCTCGCCTGTCTCTCTCTCTCTCTCTCTAAGGCAGTGGTTCTCAATGTGTGGGTCACGACCCCATTGGGGGTTGCATATCAGATGTTTAAATTAAGATTCCCAACAGTAGCAAAATTACCATTATGAAGTAGCAGTAACTTAACTCTGTGGTGGGGTCACCACACCAGAGGAACTGTACTGCAGGGTTGCAGCATTAGGAAGGTTGAGAGCCACTGCTCTAGGCTATGGTAGCCTTGCCTCTGCTCCCCCACACCCCAGACAGGGTTTCTCTGTAGCTTTGGAACCTGTCCTGGAACTAGCTCTTGTAGACCAGGCTGGTCTCGAACTCACAGAGATCCACCTGCCTCTGCCTCCCAAGTGCTGGGATTAAAGGCGTGCGCCACCACTGCCCGGCTGCCTCTGCTTTCTGTTTCCATGATTTTTGTTTATTTTGAACTGAGATTGAACCCAGGAGCTTGTCTACGGTCAGCAAGAAGTACACCACTGAGATACGCTACCAGATTCCATGAATTTGGCTACTTGAAGTCCATCATACAGATGAAATCATTCACTGAGAAACAAGTCTTTAAGAGTCATACGTGTCGGAATTTCCTTCTTTTTATGATTCCACTTGCTTTCCCCCTTTCATTCCACCTGGGATCAGAGCCCACATTCATTAAACCTCTCGTGTTCATCTCATGATTCAAAGTGTAGGTGAAATTTTCTGTCCTGACAGCCAACTCCCAAGTAACCACATGGAGACTTATCATTGATTACAAATGCTCAACTGATAGCTTAGGCTTGTTGCTAACTAGCTCGTACATCTTAACTCACATTTTTAATCTCCCACATGGCGGTACCTTTCTTCAGCACAGCTTGTTCATATTGCTTCTTCCCGCATCTCCTGGTGACTCTCTGCCTTTCTTCTTCCTAGTCTCCTCTGTGTCTGGCTGCCCCACCTATACCCCTCCCTGCCTCGCTATTGGCCAGTCGAGAGCGGCACATCTTCACAGTGTACAAAAGGATTATTCCACAGCACAAAATGCATTTAATCTCTCTCTAAAAGTCACCAAAGTCTTAACAGTCCCAGAAGAGTTTGGAAGTCCAAAGCACAGGCCAGGTGTGGTGGCAGATGACTGCAGTTCCAGACTTGAGGTAGGAGCTCGTACTCAGCCATACAGTGAGTCTGAGGCCTATCCAGGCTCTTTAATATCAATTACACACCCCTAATCCAAATCTCTTCTATAATATTCCATAGTGGTATATTATTTGTATTTTAATAAATAAAGCTTCCCTGAAGATCAGAGTGCAAAGCAGCCATACTTGTCAGCCATACAGGCCAGGGGGTTAAAAAATGGCACACACCTTTAATCCCAGGCCTTGGGAGACAGCAACAGATGGGTCTCTGTGAGTCCAAAGTCATCAGGCTAAAGGAGAAACAGAGCTCACACAAAAGAGATCTCAGCAATTGGGATCACAGGCCTTTAATCCCAGCACTAGGGTAGTGGAGACAGGAGCGAGAGGGCTGGATGGAGAAGGAATATAAAGGGGAAGAGACAGGAACTCACTGGAGTGTAGAGTCTGAGGATTTGTGGAGACAGGAACTCGCCCTTTCTGCTGGAAGATTTGTTAGAGGTGAAAGTTCTCTCTAGCGGTTGGCAGCTTTGCTTTTCTGACCTTCAGCTTGAACCCCAATATCTGTCTCTGGGTTTTTATTATCTGTTCTACAATATTCAAGACACGTTCTTTTTGTTGTTGTTTTGTTTTTGTTTTTTGAGACAGGTTTCTTTGTTTTTTCTGTGTAGCCTTGGCTGTCCTGAAACTCACTCTGTAGACCAAACAGGCCTCGAGCTAAGAGATCCTCTGCCTTCTGAATGCTGGGGTTAAAGCTGTGTGCCACTACCGCCTGGCCCAAGACACGCTCTTAACTGTGAGTCTCTGAAATAAAAAAATTAATAAAAGCTGCACAGTGGTGGCGCACGCCTTTAATCCCAGCACTCGGGAGGCAGATAAAGGTGGATCTCTTGTGAGTTCGAGGCCAGCCTGGTCTATAAGTGCTAGTTCTAGGACAGGCACCAAAGCTACAGAAAAACCTTGTCTCAAAAAACCCAAATAAATAAATAAATGTGGAACAACACCAGAACAAGCTACATACTTCTAATGTATAATGGTACAGAGTAAGTATTCTCATTCTGAAAGGGAGAACGAAGCATATGAAAGGAAGATCTGACCAAAGCAGGATCCAAACTTTTGGATCAAACACTGAGCCCTACAGTTCCCTGTGTGGCATCTGGGTTTTTTTTTTCCCCATGATATTTATTAAGCTCTACATTTTTTTCTGCTCCCCTCCCTGCCACTCCCCTCCCTCCTTCAACCCTCCCCCAAGGTCCCCATGCTCCCAATTTATTCAGGAGATCTTGTCTTTTTATACTTTCTACTTCCCACGTAGATTAGATCTATGTAGGTCTCTCTTAGTGTCTGTATTGTTGTCTAAATTCTCTGGGATTGTGGTTTGTAAGCTGGTTTTCTTTGCCTTATGTTTAAAAACCACCTATGAGTGAGTACATGTGAATAATTGTCTTTCTGTGTCTGGGTTACCTCACTCAAAATAATGCTTTCTAGTTCCATCCATTTTCCTGCAAAATTCAGGCTGTCATTTTTTTCTGCTGTGTAGTACTCCATTGTGTAAATGTACTACATTTTTTTTTATCCATTCTTCAATCGAGGGGCATTTAGGTTGTTTTCAGGTTCTGGCTATGACAAACAAAGCTTCTATGAACATAGTTGAGCACATATCCTTGTGGCACGATTGAGCATCTTGTGGATATATACTCAAAAGTGGTATTACTGGGTCTTGAGGAAGGTTATTTCCTAATTTTCTGAGAAATCGCCACACTGACATGCATAGGGGTTGTACCAGCTTGCATTCCCACCAGCAGTGCAGAAGTGTTCCCTTTTCTCCACAGCCTCTCCAGCATAAGTTGTCATCAGTGTTTTTGATCTTGGCCAGTCTTACAGGTGTAAGATGGAATCTCAGAGTTGTTTTGATTTGCATTTCTCTGATGACTAAGGATGTTGAACATATCCTTAAGTGTCTTTCAGTCATTTTAGATTCCTCTGTTGAGAGTTCTCTGTTTAGGTCTGTGCTCCATTTTTTTTATTGGATTATGTATTCTTTTGGTGTCCAATTTCTTGAGTTCCTTGTATATTTTGGAGATCAGACCTCTGTCTGATGTGGGGTTAGTGAAGATCTTTTCCCATTCTATAGGCTGTCGTTTTATCTTGTTGACTGTGTCCTTTGCTTTACAGAAGCTTTTCAGTTTCAGGAGGTCCCATTTATTAATTGTTTCTCTCAGTGTCTGTGCTGCTGGGGTTCTATTTAGGAAGTGGTTTCCTGTGCCAATGCGTTCAAGCGTACTTCCCACTTTCTCTTCTATAAGGTTCAGTGTGGCTGGCTTTATGTTGAGGTCTTTGATCCATTTGGACTTGAGTTTTGTACATGGTGATAGATAGGGGTCTACTTACATTTTTCTACATGTTGATATCCAGTTATACCAGCACCACTTGTTGAATATGCTTTCTTTTTTCCATTTGATATGTTTTGCTTCTTTATCAAATATCAGGGGTTCGAAGATGTGTGGATTGATATCCGGGTCTTCTATTCGGTTCCATTGGTCTTCCTGTCTGTTCTTATGCCAATACCAGGCTGTTTTCAGTACTGTAGCTCTGTAGTATAGTTTGAAGTCAGGGATTGTGATGCCTCCAGAAATTCTTTTATTGCCCAGGATTGTTTTGGCTATCTTGGGTTTTTTGCTTTTCCAAATGAGGTTGAGTATTGTTCTTTCCAGGTCTTTGAAGAATTTTGTTGGGATTTTGATGGGCATTGCGTTGAATCTGTGGCATCTGGGTTTTGTGGATTCATCTGAGACCCTTGGGCAGGGCAGTCTTCCAGTTATCCTGCCTAAGTCCCATGATAGGCTGGTAGCTTTTCTCCATGGTTGTACCACATTTGTAGCGTCTCTAACAGCTTGGGGGTCTCTGGTGAAACTTAGGTTTCACCTTCCCAGCTTCGCAAGATTGTCTCTCAGTGCCTCCCTGCAGGAAATCTGATCCTGTCACACATTGCTGGGTCCCTGCAGCTATAGCACAAGGCTCAATGGCCCTATCATAATTATATCTCCCTTACTTGCAAGACAGATGCCGTCAGCTCCAGATGCCTTCTGGTCCTTTTGATCCAAAGTGGCAGCAGTTTTTGTGTCCCTTCAGAGTGATCCTGGAGACTTCTTTAGGGGGTCATTTTATTCTACTTTTAAATGAATTTACATTTTCACAAGTTTAGATTTTTTTGACGTGGTGTCTTGCCCTTAGGATACCTTTCCTATAGTACAGAGTGTGGAGATGCTTTGTGTCTTCCCTCTTCTACCTCTCCTGCAACTTTAAACCCAGCGCATGCTCCTTTCTTCATCAAACTGTACATTTAAAAAATATCCTGTTCTCTCACTATGGATCTGAACAAGAGCAGTAAGAGTTGGGATTACAGGAGTGCATGGCATTTTGCTTCCCTTTTCAAATAATTTAATTTTAATCTAGTCAGTATCAGTGATACACTGAATCAAAACAGGGCATCGTCTCCCCCTTCCAGCGAAATACAAAGCACTGTAGAATGTTCTTGAAGGCAGATATTTCCTATTCAGTGTGCCTGATAGTGGGTCGTAGGCAATTGTTTATTGACTAATGAACGTTGAATCCCTGACGCTGTGAGCCTAGAGGTTTCATCGAACGTCTATTACAATTTCTCACGGAATTAGCCTTGCTGACATTTACAGAGGTGTTCCTTGCCAGAATCCATTTTCAGTCTCTGGGTCTGGAGAGATAAGGGGGCGTGCCCAGCCCGGCCCACGGGTGCGTTGGTTGGTGGAGTCTCGCAGAAGCCACGCCCCTCGAGGCCAGCCGCCATAGAGGGCGTGTCGGTGGGACTTCCCTGGAAGGGCTGCGCCCCCCCACCCCCCCTTCACGCAGCCCCGCGCACGCGCACGCGCGCCACCACGGCCCGGTCGCGGCTGGAGTGAGGAAGCGCTCTGTGGAGCGGCGGAGCTACGGCGCTGCTTCCGCGGCTTCTGAGGAGGGGAGCATGTCTGCAACTCGAGCCAAGAAAGTGAAGATGGCCACCAAATCGTGCCCCGAGTGCGACCAACAGGTGGGCCGGGCCGGCGCGAGCGAGCGGGCGGGCGGGGCGGGCAGGGCGGGCGGCCGTTGCTCGGCGGCGGTTGGCGGCCCGCGGCCAGGCGGGGGTCTGGGAGCCGGGACCCGGCGCTGCCCGTTCTGGTCCCCGGCCGGCCCGCGGCCCCCTGCCGCCCCGGGTGGCTTTGTTCGCCCTTGCGGGGAGTGCGGTGCGGCTCCTCAGCTGTCGCCCCCCGCCACCTGGGTGGCAGCATAACGCAGACAAAAGGACAGTAATGGTGCTAACTTTTTTGCAAATTTGTGGACTTCCGGAACACCGCAATAAAACCAGTTTTGATGGGTGATTTCTAGTCCTTCCATTACGTTGTAAACGTTGTTAACGGAACACGATCGAATGAAGTCGGCGTTGAGGCTCTTCCTCTCGGCGTGCGCCCTTCCTATTCGTGCTATTTACTGTTGTAAATTTGACATGTCTGCTTCCAGATTTTTTTTTCTTTTAAAAATTTATGCGGGTTCGTGAATTTGAAACGAGTCGTCTAAATTGAATTCATGGAGTAATAGCTGCAATCTTTAAAAGATTCATTTTTTTCTTTTCTACACTTAAGCATGCTTTATTCTCATTACAGTGTAATGAACTAAAATTCTCTCAATTAAAACCATCCTTAAGGCCCTTCATGCCAGCATGCAGATCTTGGTATATTTCTTTTTCCACTGAATGAATATTCAAATTTCCAAAATGACTACCTCTCTCTCCTCCCCTCCCCCTTCCTTCTCATTCTCTCTGGAGTAATTTAAAATGGGCGGAGACTTAAGCTGATTTTAATTTATTATTTAGGGCGCTTTCTTGTCGGTTTATCAAATCTTTTAACAAAATGTTAACATGTTTTATTCATATAATTTATAGGCAATGATAAAAACGCCGTACAGGGAAAGTTGTGCAAGAATAGAGACGATAGAGCTCTATAAAAACAGTCATATTTTCCAAAATGTAGTGTTGCGTTCATTCTTTCCACCAAACTAAATTTGAACAAACTTGGACTTTGTGATCAATCTGTTGGTACATTACTTCGATGTTTTAATAATTTCCAGTTAAGGCTTATATAATAGGAATTATGAATTGTTTTCTGTATGGCACAAATCCCGTGTATCCTTTTGTTTTACTTGGCATAAAGTAATCTTTTTGGGGGAAAGGCCTGATTTTAATATCCTTGTTAGGGGCCAGTGAGATGGTTCTGCAGGGAAAAGTTCTGCTCAGGCCTGACCACCTGGGGTCGATCCCCAGGAGCCATGAAGGGAGGAGGCCAGAACTGGCTGCTCAAAGTTGCCCTGTGACCTCCACGTTTAGTGCTGAGCAGGTCAGAGATGGGTGCGGGGACACCAATTCTACACACGCTAATGGTAATTAAAAATACTGGAAAAAGCAAACAAACCAAAAAACCCTGGCTAAAGAAAGAGCAGAAGACAGAGTCCTTGAGACTGCTCAAGACGTCAGGGTTTTATTTGGAAAGATGACCTCCATCTCGGTATCCAAATACATGTGTATCTTTTTTCATTTTAATTTTGTATGTATCTGTGTTCTGTGGGAGTCAGGACATATGGTGGCAGTCTACTCTCTCCTTCCACCATGCAAGGGTTGCAGTCAAATTGGCAGTGGGTGCCCTTAGCCTCTGAGCCATTTCCAAGGCCCCACATGCGTTCCTTTGTGTAAAATCAGCTTTATCTTGGCTGCAATAATGAAATACCAAAAATAATTATCTAGTTTTTCACAGTTCTGATGGAAGTTCAAGGCCAGGATTGGTTCTAGTGAGAGTTCTCTTGGCTGTGGATGCCAAGCTATGTCTCAGTGCACTCACGTGGCAAAACGCGCAGCTCTAGTCTCATTAAGGTCACTAACCCCCTTAGGGGCATCCCACTTCACTTAAACTCGGGCACCTTTTGAAAAGCCTTACTTGGAGATACCATCACAGTGGGGTTTAGGGAGTCACTTTAGGGAGTCAGCATGGAAATGTTGATCCGTGGACACTATTTAGTCCTTTATAAACTAGTGCATTGGTTTTGGTTTGTTTTGTCTTTTATTCTCAATACCGAAGAGAATATACAGGATGGCAAATGAATTTTTGGTGATTTCCCTGTGGTAGGGTCGAATCCAGGGCCTTGCCCTTTGCTGATTTTTTTTTCTCAAGTAATAGTAATTGAAGAAAGTAATAGGTTAATTTTAGTTTTCTAATTACTTAAAAGGTAGAAGCTTGCTGGGCAGTGGTGGTGCACACTTTTAATCCCAGCACTCGGGAGGTAGAGGCAGGCGGATCTCTGAGAGTTCGAGGCCAGCCTGGTTTACAGAGTGAGTTCCAGGAAGTCAGAGCTACACAGAGAAACCCTGCCTCATGAAAAAAAGTAGAAACTTTAGTTTTAAACTAGAAAAAAAACTATAATTATAAGTTAACTTTTTAAACAAAACATTAGAATATTGCCAAGATTAGAAGTTATTGCATAAATATTGAATTAAGTTTTTGTATATAGTTTACAAGCATAAATGAAAAATCTTTAAGGCTAAATATTTCCAGTTGACTAGGTGGGCTAGTTTGAAAAACTGGTATGAGGAGGCAGAAAGTTCGATTTTTTAGCAGCTTTTAACATCTCTTATATAGGCCCTTAAAAATACAGTTTCATAACTGTTAAAATTTTGTGTTCTACACTTTCATGAAGGTCTCATTCACTGACTGGAAAATTACAAAACTGTTCTGGGTATATTACTATTCAATATATTTGTCAGTTTTTAAAATTTTTTTTTTAAATGTGTATTTTTGGCTTGCTTTCATTTTAAACAATGTATAGTTTCTCCATATATCTGTCACATCTGGGAACTCACACCCATCTCTGATCTGTTTAGCACTGAAGAATCTCAGTACTCACCCTTATTTTGGGCAGATACATTAACATCTGTAGTAGATGTCCGAAATCTCAGACAATGCCAACCCTGTCTATATTGTGTTTTTGCCTATGTACACACACCTAGAATGAAATCTATAAGTTAAGCATAAGCAGTCAATAGCTAATAATTAAATAGAACAGTATATTCTAATAAAAATTCTGTGATGTCTTGTGAATGAAATTCTTGAAATGAAACTGTCTATAAAGACTGACTGGTTAAAACGTCAGTAATGTGGAGAGGGTGGAATGTTACTGGCTTAGCAGCAATGTGAGCTGTCTTTAGCCCACAGGTAGCTGTTCTCTGCCTTGCTCAGTGTCAGATCTAAATCTGGAAAGATAAAAAGCTTTTGAGATGAGTTAACTTAAAACTCTAATTTTCCACTAATCAAAGGGCTAAAAGATTTGTCAGGCAGCATCTGAGGCCTGTAATGAAGATTTCTCACTTTGCTGTGACTTCCTACTTTAAATACCAGTTTATTTGAGAAGTGCTTTGATCTCTGACTCTGTTCTGTCCCTATGAAAACTTCATGGAACTGCTTTCATGTAGGAACATGGAATTTGGGGTGACCGACATCTGTTCGTAGGCCTTGGTTACTCAATTTAGCTCCAGCATAAACTCTCTCTTACTCCTTTTGATGTGAGTGCTGTGTTTTTGCATCAACAACCTCAATCTCTTTCTAAATACCCCTTTCCATTTTTAACCTTCTTGTTGACTTTGGATAACTAAAACCTCAGAAAGCAAAAGTAATGAGATTTCTGTAAATGAGTTTTCTCTATTGGCTTTGGTTATTTTCAGGATTAAAAAAAGTTAATGAAATATTGTAGTGCCCAAGTCCGTCCTTCTTTCATTCCATTTATCCTTCCTTCCTTCCTTCTTTATTTTGGCCCTTGACAATTTCAAGTACAAATTTTAGGAGCGCTATCATTTTTATATCTCTAGATTTTTTCACCCACAAATATTTATTGAATGTCTATTTTGTGCTAAATGTGAGTCTAGACACCAGTAGTGTGACATTGAACAAATGTGTAGCTGACCCTGATTTTCCTTTCTTCTTTAAAATTGACAGCCTGAATAGTACTTTTCAAAGAATGAATTGGTAAATAATAAATCCTAGTAAACAATATTTTGGATTTTCCTATTAAAAAACTGAAAGTATATCATTAGAACTTAAATTATTATTATCTTAATGTGAACTGAAATTTAAGGAGTGTTTAGGGCATTTGTATAAAATCTCCCTAACACTATAATTTAATCAGACTAACTAACAATTATTATTAAGTTTTCCAACCTGTTTGAAGATTCTTTCTATAGGATCTGGTTGTGGTGGGGTTTTTGGTTTTGTTTTAAATTTCTGGGGCAGGAGTTGAGAGGGACGTTCCACTAATAACAGGACTTTAGAATGCATTAGCTCCAACGTAGGAAGTGTTTTGAGTGGAACTCATTAAAAAAAATCATCTCATCATTGAATTAGTGGGCACCTAGGTATCAAAGCCAGTCTTCATCTGTTAATTACAGAAACAGGTTTCTATGATTTTATTTTCTTCATATTTTTCCTTTGTCGGTATTCAGTGTTGAACTTGGGGTCTTGTACATGCCAGGCAAGTGCTCTACCATGGAGCCATTATATTCCTAACTTTTTAATTTTTTGAGACAGTGCCTAAGCAGGCTGTCTAAACTAACCTTGAACTGATTGTATAGCCCAGGCAGGCCTTGAACTTGTGGTGTACCTTCCTTAGCTTCCTGTGTTAGGGTTTTAAGGCTGCATCACTGGGTTGTACCGTTGTTCTCTCCTTTTAAAATTAACTGGCTCATTAGTTAATTTATAGTGTGTGCACCCCCCCCCCCCAATGTGTATGGAGAGTACAGCCCTCTGGAGTCGGTTTTCTCCTGCCTTTTACCTGGTATTGAACTTAGGTCATCATACCTGCAAGCCATCTTGTAGGCCCCATTTGTTTTCTCCTAAGTATAAATTAAAGATCTTATGTAGTACTGGGCATGGTGACCCATGCTTACAACCCCAGCACGTGGGAGGGAGAGGCAGAAGAATCAAGAACTCAAGGGTAGCTTTTGCTATATATAGCAAGGCTAGTCTAGGCCACATGAGACCCCGTGTCAACAAAGCAAAAACCAGAGCAGCTGAGGTGGTTCAGTGATGAGGTGTTTGGATGAATGAGGTGGTTCAGTAATGAGGTGTTTGGATGAATGAGGTGGTTCAGTGATAGAGGTGTTTGGATGAATGCGAGCCTTATATCTTGAGTTTGAAGCCCAGGAAAAGTGGAAGAAGAGAATGAGCTTTGTAGTGCCCACACCCCTCTCTCCTACGCAATACATACTGCCACGACTACTAGTTACTAATAGGACTTAGTAGTAGTAATAGTAATAATCATTTTTTCTTTGGGTTTTCCGAGACAGGGTTTCTCTGTGTAGCTTTGGCACCTATCCTGGAACGTGCTCTATAGACCAGGCTAGCTTCAAACTCGTAGAGATTTGCCTGCCTCTGTTTCCTGAGTGCTAGGATTAAAGGCGTGTGGCACCACCACCACCCAGCTATAATGATAAATTTTTAAAAAAAGAAAAAGAGCCAGTGTTCAGTACTTTTTGTTTGTGTTTTTCAAGACAGGGCTTCTCTGTATAGCCCTCACTGTTCTAGAGCTTGCTCTATAGACCAGGCTGGCCTCAAACTTAGAGCTCTGCCTGCTTCTGCCTCCCAAGTGCTGGGAGTAAAGGTGTGAGACACCACGCCTGGCCCAGTGTTCAGTACTTTAATGTAAACAAACAAACAAACAAACAAAAGAATGGGTTTTTCTCCTGCCCTGTTAATAACCCTCAGTTGTTTGGGCTCTACTCACATGATCAGTAGTTTGGTTTGGATCCATTTCTTGTTTTTTCATTCTGTGCAATGTAGCTAATCTAATTTTTCACTTTCCATTCTCATTATTGCATTTGAGCCTCACAGTCTTCCGTTCGCATTATTTAACTTCCCTCTTTTCCTCAGTTTGCTGTAAACTGCTATCAGTGTAACAGTATAGAAATGCTGCCTCATCGTATTTAACCTCCCCTGGCTCTGATCTGTTAGGGTTTTCTGTTGGTCATTCACATTTACATATACTTACATTGTGTTTAGTATTTATCATACTGGTACTGTAAGATCAGTGTCATAAACACTAGGAAAATGCAAATGTCTGTGAAATAGTTATTACCTCAAAGAGGTTTGCATTCACCTGTGGTTCTTCAAGTAGTTCACTCAAGAGACTTCATGAATACTGAGAAATATAACGATGGGAGAAGAGTAATCCAATTTTTCTTTTTTTTTCCTGCAGATTCCTGTTGCATGTAAATCATGTCCCTGTGGTTATATATTTATTAGCAGAAAACTTCTAAATGCAAAACATTCAGAGAAATCTCCATCTTCTACAGGTAATTGTGAAAATTAAACACAACAGCTTAGCTCTTGAAAACCAACTTGTGACATGGGTTCATTTTACTTAAATGTGAACTCTCTTATAATATAATACAATATTGATAGAGTGTGTAGTATAGTTCTAAGTTATTTGTATCTATTTAAAAACATTAAAAATGGCTTAATAAGTGTGGTAATTGATATAAAGTGGAAGACAGCGTATAGTCTACCATTTGATGGTTCTGATGTGTGGGTGCCCAGTTTCTTACCTTGCTATTCTTGTCTTCCATTGCTGCTCTTTGTTACTGACCTGTTGGTGGAATCACAGTATGTGAGACTCTTTATCTGGCTTCTGTCATTGAACAAAGTAGTTAACTTTTACGTCCTTTGTTTGTCTTGCTCAGTTGTGTTCTTTATATGGATATGCCACCATTTATCACTTCCCCTCTTGGTGGACCATTGTCTTTATTTTTGTTCCCTTTCACAATGCTGGCAAAATTTGTAATAACTTTGGAGTGTTTTGTTTTAATTTTATTTTTTCAAGATTATAATTGTGTCATTTACCTTTCCCTTTCCTCTCCCCACTCCTCCCTGTATAACCCCTTTCTCTTTCTCAAATTCCTGACTTTTTTCTTTGTTGTTGAATGTGTGTGTGAGAGAGAGAGAGAGAGAGAAAATGTATTTTTAAATATATAAACAGTCTGCTCAGCCCATATAATATTAATTGTATGTATGCGTTTTCAGGCCTGACCATATGCTATTAGATAACTAATTGGCATGCCCCTTCTTGAGGAATACTGTTTCTCTCACTCTCAGGATTCCTTAGCTTTGTCTTGGATTGAGGCTTCATGAACTTCCTTTTTTGTGTTAGTGTATCTATTGGTTTCATCCCTGTTTAGGTCTTGTTTCATCCCTGTTCAGGCAAGCCATGCTGGTGAGACTTCATGGATACAGTTTCTCTGACATTTCTAAGAGACATAATCTTACAGCAAACTTCTTGTTCCTCTGGCTCTTACAATCTTCCTATACCCACTGTTCTCAGTGATCTCTGAGTCTTAGGTGCAGGAGTTGTGCTATAGATGTATCAGTTGGTGGGTCTAGGCTCCACAACTCTGCATTTTAATTGGTTGTGGTTTCCTGTAATGGTTTCCATCTGTTGCAAAGACAGCTTTTTTTGATGAAGGATAAAAGCTTTTGTTGTTTTGTTTTGAGACAGGGTTTCTCTGTGTAGCTCTGGCTATCCTGGAATTTTCTCTGTAGACCAGGCTGGCCTCAAACTCACAGAGATCTGCCTTCCTTTGCCTCCTGAGTGCTGGAATTAAAGGCGAGCACCACCATCACCTGGCTGCATTTGAAAAATGTAATTGATACATAATTCTTGTAAGTAATTTGTGAGGTATAACACAAACATTTGAGTCATGTGTAATGTACATGGCCAGGGTTCTTAGTGTTTGCATTTCCTCAAACACCACTTCTGTTGTGGGAGGCTCTGAGTCTTCTAGTTATTGGAAATATGTTATCAACCACTGCAGACTGCAGTTAACAAACTATGCTATAGAGTCACTAGAATTACTACTTTTGTCAAAGTTTATTTTGGTACATGTTACTTATTCTGTTTTCATTCTTTTCCTTTGTGCCTTGTACCATTATTTCAGAATCGTGAGTGACAACATACAACATTGTTCTATCCTTTATTTCGCTTAATGTGATGCTTTTTGTGATGGCTGATCTTCATTGTCAACTTTATTGGACTGAAAATCATCTAGGAAACATGTCTCTGGGCATGTCTGAGGCCTTTTCCAGAGCGTTTTAACTGAGGGGGAAAGATCCACCCTGAATGTGGGCAGCTCTATTCTATGGGTTGTGGTTCTAGACTAAAGGAAAAGGAGGGAGCCGAGCTCTAGTGTTCTCTGTGCTTCCTTAATGCAGGCACAGCGTGACAGACCTCACGTTCCTACTTCAATGGGGCAATAAGACTAACAGCTAATATATCTTCTGGTTCTGTCACATTGCTACAAAATGCTAGAATTTGACACTCTCCCCGGCCCCCGCGTGCCACACACACAGGGTTTCTTTGTGTAGCCTTGACTGTCCTAGAACTTGCTCTGTAGACCAGGCTGGACTTGAACTCACAGAGATTTGCTTGCCTCTGCCTCCTGCGTGCTAGCATTAAAGGCATGCACCACCACCGCCCAGCAGGATTTCAGTTTTAATAGCTGAATGATATTCATGAACGTTAGTGTATGTATGTGTGTGTGAGATTGTGATTTTCTTCACGAGTTTGTCTGTTGGTGAACACTTGTGTTGATTCCAAGATCTGAAGAGTTGTAAATGGTATTGGAGTAAACATGGGAGTTCAGGCAGCTTTTTGTGTGTTCATTTTATTTGCTTTGTATGTGTACCTAATGGAGACATTGGATTATATACGATACTTCTATCTATCTATATAAGCATATATGTATATAGTTTTCTATATCAGTTATACTATGTTTTTATGAACATGTCAAAATATATCCAGTGAACACAAAGACGTAACTCTCACCTCAAAAGCAAAGAGAGTTTATTCTGGTGCCAAGTGAGTGACAGTGGCCCAGGTTACCTCAGATTCCATGTTTCAAAATGGTAGCAGCTTGATGAATTTTAAAAAGTAACAGAACAAAAAAGTTATAAATTAAGTCGCCTTTCAAACTCATTAGAAGAAATACTTCGTAGATGAGTTAAAAAGCTCTGCTATAACTTTCCGATGCTATTTGATGACACTCTGAGATTTTCATTTAGTGGAAGCTAGTGGGCCTTTAATACTTTCCAAAAGGTTTTGCCTGATAATCTCAAGGATAAAAAGATAGCCCAGGATAAATTATAATTAGACTCTGGATTTGCAGCCTTCTGACCTTTCCACAGTCATTGACATTCTACTCTGTTAATCTGCCTTGCACAATGTTCACTGACTGGCAAGTATGAATTTTTTCATGACCTTTTGTTCAGAGTAATTACATGATAGTATGAGGCAGAGCCTTTAGCGCAGTCTTAAAGCAATCTCTGGGACTTTCAAGTATCGCTACCTAATATCTGTAGTGCTTTTTGGATAGGCATGTAACTTAAAGAGCCTTAATTGTTTATACGCACAAAGGATTATGTGAATTTTTAAGGCAACATATTGCAACAGCAAATGTTAGCAACCATCTGTCATGAGTGGGAGATTGGTTAAAATAGGGTGCGTCTTTTAGAGAACAATAAGTACTAGTTAGAATGATAATAATTTTTATGAACTTACCATGGAAAACTTCTCAAAACATTGTTATGTGGTAGCATATGCCTTTAATCCTAACCCTTAGCATTGGGGAGTTAAAATAAATGATCTATTATATAAAGTTAGGAATTTTTAAATGTTTAAAATGAATTTTGGTGAAAGGAAGAGAGTTAAGTGTTAAATAAAGGTTTATTAAGAAGTGATCGGGCTGGGTGGTGGTGGTGCACGCCTTTAATCCCAACACTTGGGAGGCAGAGCCAGCTAGACCTCTGTGAGTTCGAGACCAGCCTGGTCTACAGAGCAAGTTCCAGGACAGGCCCCAAAGCTACAGAGAAACCCTGTCTCGAAAAGCCAAAAAAGAGAAGAAAAGAAGTGATCGGGGGCCAGTGAGATTGCTCCATGTGGGGCATTGTTGCCAGGTCCGCCAATCTGAATTTGATCTCCAGACCCCATGGTGGAAAGAAAGAACCACCTTGCACAAGTTGTCCTCTGACCTGCAGCATGGCAATTTGTGCATGCACATGCACACAAAACTACACATATAATAAATATAATAATAACAACAAATGTCTTGAGTAGGAATCTAGAACCTTAGGCAGTTGTTCTTTGATTTATTTGCAAATGAGGTATGTGTTACTGTGTTGTTTTGTTTTGTATGAAATAGATAAGTTTTTTGCTTGTTTGTTTTTAAATAACATTAATTCAGGGGGCTGGAGAGATGCATCAGCAGTTAAGAACACTGGCTACTCTTCCAGAGGACCTGGGTTCAGTTCCCAGCAACCATATGAGGCTCACAACCATCTGTAACTTTAGTTCCAAGGGCTCCATTACTTTCTTCTGGCCTCTAGGGGCACTATATACATGTGATACATAGAAATATATTTGGACAAAACACTTATACACATAAAATAATAATGTAAAAATTCTTACTAAGTCAAGATTTCATTTCTAAATTGAATGATTGAGTGAGAGTTTAAAAAGTATCCTTGAAGTATCCCATAGATTAATGGGAGAAAATCTTAGCGTTAGATTTAATCCCTATCACTGTTGTTGTTTTCAAATTTTGTTATTACTATTTTATATGTATGTTTGTATGCTAGCACCCATGTATTACATCGAACATGAAAGTCAGATGATAACTTTCAGGAGTTGGTGCTTTTTTTTCTACCATTGATGCAGGCATTAAATCAGGTTGTCAGGCTTGTGCATCAAGCATCTTTACCCACTGAGTCCCCCCTCGCCCCATGTACAAAAGCCTTGCAATTAAACTTGAAATTGAGGCTATTGCTATGTAGCCCCTGCTGGCCTACAATGGTGTTAGCACAGGATGGTCCCAGTCTTCATTTATAGGCCTCTACCACTACATCCCATGTTCAAGGATTGCTTTAAAAGAGGAAGTAAAGGAAACATGGTATTTCTTAAAATTGTGACTCTACCAAATCTACATTTATTTACTTGTATGTGTGGGACACATGGCATGGCATGCATGTTAAAGGCAGGGTAAGAAGACAACATGCAAAAATTGGTTCTTTTCCTTTCATCCTATGAGTTCCAGGGGTCACCCCCCCCCCCCGCCATGGACCCACTCCCTGGAGAAGTTCTGAACCAACTAGTTAGCCAATTACCATTACTAAGGGAAATATTAATTAACTCTCTTTTGTATCTTTAAGTTTTATTTTTCAGATGTGCCATTTTACATTAATTACTGGTTGTATCTTTTTTCCTTTCAAGAATTTTAATTATAAAACTTGTAGAAGCGTTGTCTATACCATCTAGTAAAGGAAAAAAAACTTGTAGAAGCAAATGTAAATGAATTATAAGTCAAATTTAGTTATAAGACTTCACTTAAAGGTGAGAAAAATATTCAAGACAATTAAAATGGGAATTCATTAATATTTTACCTGTTCACTTCTCAGTGGGTAGATGCTTAGTCAAATAACCACCTTATTTTATTTTTATTGAGAGCAGGATAAAAAGGAAAATGATTACTCATGAACAGGCAAAGGTCAACAAACAAACAAAAATCTTAAAATGATAAATTCACTTTACGAGAGAGAGAGAGAGAGAGAGAGAGAGAGAGAGCAAGCGCACTCAGGAGGCCAAGGTGTGTAGTTGGACTTTCCTTTGGGCCACCAGCTTACAATAACGACAGGGAGACTTCTACTAGTTATGAAAGCTTGACCTTTAAGCTCATTTCCAACTAGCTGTTATAACTTTAATCAACTTGTTTCTATTAATCTACATCTTGTCACATGACTCTGCTACCCCTCTGTACCATATTTCCAACTTCTTCAGTGTCTTGTTGGCATCTCTCACTCGCCTAGATTCATTCTGAGTCCTTTTCTCTGCCCAGAAGTCCTGCCTATTCTCTCCTACATAGCTATTGGCCATTCAGCTCTTTATCGAACTAATCACACTGACACATCTTCACACAGTGTAAACAAAAATTCCTTAACAAAGGTGGGAAGATTGAGAGTTGTAGGCCAACCACCCTTGACCTCTAAAAACAGTGTCAGGGGTTCCCTTTTTGTGGGTTCTCAGTCTTGTTAATAAAATAATTTAAAAACAGACTCAGAAGCAAGTTCAAGAACTATTTTTATTAGAGGTTGAGAGGAAAAACACAGGGCAGGCAAGCTGTGAACCAAGCCGCTTGTTTTTAGGTCTCCTGCACAATTTTGCTTTGGGATTTCTTTCTGCCATACTCTCATGAATGTACTTATAATTGTATATTCACACATTCATTCTATCTCTGCACACACACACACACACACACCTGTGTGTATATGTTGTATTATAGTTACATGTGTTCCTATTTCTGCAACAAATTTTTCAGTTGTTTCATACCTAGGAAGTTCTAGGGAAAAAAACACGTGGCATTGTATTTCCTATCTTCCACTGTAGCATTAACACAAGTATTGCTCTAATTTTTCCTTGGTTTGCAGTGCTTTCTTTCAGGGCTGGCGTGTTAACTCAAGGTAGAATGAAGAGAAACGCATCAGGTGTGGGGGAACATGAATAAAGGAACCCATACTAGCTCCAAATAGGGTATAATAAGGGGTTCTTTTTTAAAGGGGCGCTCACAGATCACAACGGGGAACAGGAACAGAATCTAACATCCAGGTGTGGCAAGCCGGCAGACCCATGGGCTTTTTGGTAACTAAGGTCACGGCCAACCTGGTCCAGCCTCTCAAAGGCTGAAGGAGGTTCCCCATCACCTCCCCCTTTTGTCTAAATAAGAGTTCCAAACCCAATACAAAGCTATATACAATAAGAAAAGATATCAAGTATAAAAATTGGAATTACAACCAGCATAAACAATATTAAGCAAGAAACATATGCTAAATGTTTCAATAATTATTCTATCCTAAGGAGTCTAAGTCTTGTATGAGAAATGGCTTGGCTAAGTCATAAGAGGAAAGTAACTATGACTATCTAGTCTCCAACCCCGTTGAACACCTGAGAAGAGAGATAATATTACTTGAGTAGGCAGGAAGTGCAATGAAGCAACTTCCAAAATGTGCAATGAATGACTGAGACAATTGGCTACCTGGGCAATCACCCAAAGTCTCATTTGCAATGCTGGAGCAACCAGCTTTGACTAAGGCCTAGAGTAACTGACAGACCGTTTTCAGAGGCAGGAAAATTTTAAAAACCATCTGACCCTGTCTTGACAAGGTTTGGCAATCTTTTTTATTGTATCCTGCTTGTCCAGTTTGGACATTGTGCATTTTGTCAGTGGTCAAGGCAGGGACAAGGGACAGTTTTGCCAAGAAAACAAGCTCCAAGTGGAGTGTTGGCCAGGAAATGTTCCTCCGCCAACAGTGGAAAATTTACCTAGCATGCATGTATACATATATACAAGTCTTCTACTTGAAGGCTCAAGGCTTCTACTATTTGGGGCAGTTTTTAATTATCTTTTAAAAATTAGCTGTATTTTTAAAGACAAGGCTCAGTGTATCCTGAGTTCAACTCAAGATCACTTAGAAACCCAAGATGACCTCCACCTCCTCTACCTCTGGAAGGACAAGTGGTGCTGGGGTCACACCTAGGACCTTGTGCATTCCAGAGAAACCCTCTTATCTTCTGAGCTGCCCTTGGAGCAATTTAAAGCTGTTTTCTTTTTCTTCTCCTCTTCCTTGATGTTGTGTACTTACTGGATGATGTCAGCTCACAGACCACACCACTCAGTTGATAAGACAGTGACTATAGTTATCTACTTAGTGAGGAAGGGCAAAGGACTGGGCTCCTTTCTCACAGGAAAGATAGGGCTGTCATACTTCTTATGAGGTAACTTTTGCATCTGTGTGTCCCATAAACAGTCCTTGCAGGAAGAAAATGGAAGGGCAGAATAAAGGGACATACCGCCATGTTTAAAGAAAAACCTTTCTGGAAACCTTACAAGTTCTACTAAATGTGTTAGAGCTAGTTTTCCTGGCAACTTTCCTTGCAAGAGAGTCTTGAGAGAGTGCAGCAACTTGTTAACAGCTGCCAGGCTGGGTGTGGTACACTTTTAATCCCAGCACTGGGGAGGCAGAGGCAGGTGAAATCTTTCTGAGCTCCAGGACAGCCTGGTCTACATAATGACCATGTCTTAAACAAAATCCAAACACCTCCCCAAATAAGTAACAGATCTGTCTAAGTGTGTTGCAGGTTTATTGATTGTTTTCTGTCACTGTGTTAATTACTTTTCTTGTTGTTGTAACAAATATTTGATAAGAAGCATTAAGGGACTGGGTTTACAGTAGGAGGCACAGTCCATGAGGTCAGGGAAGGCATGGTAAAAGCGAGATTGAGGTCAGGAAACTGAGTAGATAGAAGTGGAGCTGGGACATCAAATTTTAAAGCATGCCCACAGTAATCCACTTTTCCTAGCAAGGTTCCACAACTTTCCAGAACAGCATTTAGGTTCCAAATATTCAAACACGTAAACTTATAGGAGACATTTCACATTCAAAACACAGCATTCTGCCCCTAACACCTCTATGCTCATGACCATGCCATTATGGAAAATGCATCGCTTCCAATGTTGAAAGTCTTCATAGTGTTTAACAATCCCAGCATTACTCAAAAGCAAGATTGTCTGCTAAGACTCAAGAGTCTATTACCAGACCCCTGTAAAATTAAAAAAAAAAACAAACCAAACTGTTACATACTTACAGTATTCAGTGACATAGTACAGATTCCAAAAAGAAGAAATGAGAGCTAAGCAAGGAAGGATCAGACCAAAACAAGACTGAAACCCTCCAGGGAAAACATCAAAACCTGAAGCTCTACTTGCAGACGTCCGGTGCTTGTGAAGGAGTCAGCTGAGCTCCAAAGGGCTTGTGTAACCTTGACCTGCCCTTCTGTCTCTGTCACCTGTAACACTTACAGCCTCTCACTTGGAATTACTCAACTGCATGCCTGCAGCTTTCTTTACATGAGATCTAGTGTCCTGGGGTCGCTATTACAGCTCAGGCTTTAACTTCCAAGGTAATGTAATAGCTTCTTGGGCAGCCAACCCTGCTACTCTGCCTGGCCTTAGTGACTTTCTGGAACATTGGCACAAACCATCACAATTAACTTAACTTTACACTTTTTACTCCTACAAAACTAGTACCGTGTGGATGATAATGCCAACTCCTACTGCCAGCTTTAAATACAGCCTGACTCTTGGATTAGAGTTGTATGCATCTCTGTGCCTTTGGAGTTGAAACTGAGAAAGCATTGTCTTAGGCAAATCTCTTCAGTCTTCACTTAATCAAGTGAATTTGGGTTTTTCACAAGTTGGGGCTTCACTGGGTGAGGTCTTGCCCTCCTTTTGCTGACTATGAGGTCTCCTTTTAGTGACACCAACCTCTGACAATTAAAAGATGCTTTGTCTGCACCATCATTATCTACAACTTTAAGCTCATATTTCTTTCCTCACAAAACTACACATTTTCTTGTCTTTCTGCTTCCTGTGTTCTCTCCCTGTAGACAAGTAACTGTTTCATGGCCTGAATGTTACTGTTTGAAATTTCCTTGAGAAATTAATTAATTAATTAGTCTTGAATTCAGTCTTGCTCAGCATCTCAATGTAGGTACAGGATGTAGCCAGATTCTTTGCCACAGTTTAACAAACATGACTTCTAACCCAGTTCCCAATAGAGTCCCTGCTCCCCTCTGAAAGTCCATGAGCACAGTCTTTCAGACTGCCGTCAGAATAGCCTGTTAGTATGTCTGTTCTAGTAGGGCTTCTCTAGTCTTCAGCTTTACGTTCTTCTGTGTTTTCCTGCAGAGCAGTTTCAAATGTGTAAGAGCCACATGCTTATGTTTTCTATACTTTGTCCGGTGTGCGTGCGTGCCATTTGTTAATTCTCTTCTTTTTAGGAATCATCATACCACTTATATTTCTACTAATACTGCTCAGAGGCTCTCTTCAACACTTTCTGTTTTTGTTTTACGTACTATCCTAATGATGGTGTCTTTGTATAGTTTTGATTTGGGTTTTTCTATTTTTTCCTCTTAAAAACAATTTTAAAAATTTATGTGTATGTATGTGTGTCTGTATGTAGGCAAATTTACGTGTGCATACAAATGTTCCCAGAGGCCAGAGGTCAACCTCAGATATGGTTTGTTGTGGGCTATCCACTTGTTCTTTGGGAACTGTGTTTGTATAGGCTAGGCTCTAAAAGGGAGCTTATGTGACTCATTCTTCAGAGAAGGTCTAGTAGGCCTTCAGGTCCAAAGAGGAGCTTCATGTTGAGATAGGCAGCATCAGGGGCTTGTAGGAAGTTCTGCTTCACAGGACTGAGCCTGACCTGGTGTGGCCTGTAATGTCAAAGGACATAGAAGCAGGAAGCAGGTAGGAATATAAACTAATGTCCTCTCTGTATAATGACTGCTCTGTCACAGCAGGTGGAAGGGAGAGAAAGGGGGTGGGTGGGTAGCTATAGGGCCCAGGATCTAGAATTAATAATTTTATTTTATGAGATGGGATATTTAATAGGACCTGTGATTTTCTGATTAAAGTAGGGGACCTGGCTAGCAAGCCCTAAGGATCCACCTGTTGTCACTCTTCCAGTATTGGGATTACAAGCACATGTCCCCAAGCCCATATTTTATGTGGGTGCTGAGGCTCAAGCTTAAGTCCTCATGCTGTGTGACAAGCACTTCACTGACTAAGCTGTCTTGCCAGTCCCTAAAACAAGACATTTAAAACTATAAACACCATAGTCTTTTCTTATAAGCAAACAATTTTTATTCTTTTTTGCTTCTGTCTTCTGAAGTTTCTACAATGATACTGTTTTACAAAACAAAATGATACAATTTAAAAACATCTATTAGTTTTGAAAGAGGATAATATAATAGGCTTTGAAGTGGTATCAGATAAAATATTAAGGGAAAACATTCCAGACCCCTAGAAAAAAACACACTATCTTCAAACACCATACTCTTATAAGACATTAACGATAATTCCTTAATATTGACTATCCAAGTTTCTTAAGGCTTCTTTTGCTGTGAAGAAACACCATGACCACAATAACTCTTTTTTTGGAGGGGGAGGGGGCTTTTGAGACAGGGTTTCTTTGTAGCTTTGGAGCCTGTCCTGGAACTGGCTTTTGTAGACCAGGCTGACCTTGAACTCACAGAGATCCGCCTGCATCTGCCTCCCAAGTGCTGGGATTAAAGGTGTGCGCCACCACCGCCTGGCTGACCACAATAACTAATAAGGAAAACATTTAACTGGGGCTGGTTTACAGTTTCAGAGGTTAGTCCATTATTGTTATTAGACATGGTGCGGGAGAAGGAGCCAAGAGTTCTACATGTGGCTCAGCAGGCAGCAGAAAGAAAGAGAGAGAGAGAGAGACAGAGAAAGACAGAGACACACTGGGACTGGCTTAAGCTTCTGAAACTTCAAAGCCCACCCCCAGTGACACACTTCCTCCAACAAGGCCACACCTACTCCAGCAAGGCTGCACTTTCAATAGTGCCTCTCCCTGTGAGTCTATGGGGCCATTTTCATTCAGACCACCACACCAGTGCATGTTCATAGTTGTGTTTTTTCCACTGCCCTAGTTCTCTTTCTGTTGCTGTGATACAATACTGACCAAAAACTTTGTTGTGCTTGTATCCAGTGCTGTGGGCTGTCACATTCCTTAAGTGACCTGCTTTTTTATAAGCTGAGAGTTGGGTCTAAAAATGAAGAGACTGGCTTTCAGTGTCAATACTTTTCCTGCAGACATGGTGAACATTCTTTAGGCCCACCAGACTTTGTGCCAGAAGTATGGCAAGCACCAGCCCCACAAAGTGATAAAATACAAGAAGGCAGAAGACTCTTGGTATGCCTAGGGAAAGCCACATTGTGATAGGAAACAGTGTGACTGCGGTGGACAGACTAAGCCTGCTCTCCATAAAAGGCCTAAACTACAGAGGGTTGTGCTGAGGCCTGAGTGTGTTGAACAACTGTGTATTTATGGGAACATGAGCATTTGAACAGGGAGCCATTAAAGGAGAAAATTCTAAGCTAATTTTGTTATAAGACAATAAAATCATGAGCTTTTACTCAAAACAAACAAAAAACCCTGAGACTGGAGTCTTTATTTTAATTTTTGCCTGACTGCAGTAGGTACTTGAAGCTTGTCTGTCTGTTAGAGATGCTAGCAGTCGTTGATGTTAAGAAGTGGTGACACTGGTTCTAGCACTCATGTATTTAGTAGGTTTAATAATGAAAAATTTCTCTTTGTCTGCTCTTTGGCTACCAAATGATGTGGTCTGAATAGAAAGATAAAAACAGGTTTGTTTAGCTGGGCAGTGGTGGCGCACACCTTTAATCCCAGCCCTTGGGAGGCAGCGGCAGATGGATCAAGACCAACCTGGTCTACAGAATGAGTTCTAGGACAGCCAGAGCTACACCGAGAAACCCTGTCTCAAAATCAACAAACAAAACAGCTTCTTCAGTATTTTCCTATAGTGGCCAAGTATTTAGAACTTTAAATGTCATCTGCTGGAGGTTTTAGGATATTTGACATGTTTCAGTTTGTTACAGTTGGTGTTTTTTGGTACTCAAATTGAACTATTATGGTCATTAGAGCCCTCTTCAAGTTGGACCCTCCATTTTTCAATAAATTCTCAATTGTATTTTTCTTGCAGTCTGGAATAATTGAATATTCTTATTTTTGTGTAATCCACTATGCTTTAGTCTTAGGCCTAGGATAAACTATTCTGCAATGGCATGTAGAGATAATTAATACTAGTTTAATACCCGCCTCCTCCCCCCCCCCCCTTTTTAAAGCACACTCTGTTTATGTAGTTCTGGCTGTGCTGAAACTAGGTAGACCTAGCTGACCTCAAACTCACAGAGATCCAGCACCTACCTCTGCCTCCTAAGGGATCGTACCGCTATGCTCCAGATATTCTCACTATTTACCTCAGAATGGTCTTGAAGTTTGTATCTTTTCCTCTTTACCATTGTGATTTTAGGTTATTTGGAGGGTTAGGTTTGTAGTTTTTGAAGTTAGATGTATACTGAAGTAAAAAAAAATTAATCTAACCTTTTAGTTTGTTGTAGGGGAGTGATTTTTGCAATAATGAAATCACTGTATTAGGTAAAGTTTCTGTATTTAGTTTACTCCACTTATGGAACAAAATTCTATTACATCAGTGATTACCTTCTTTGTGAAAATTCCTAATTTTCTGTGCTTTAAAACCATGTTGTATGGTTGCTCTGTGGTTTGTTTTTATTGTAACCTTTGTTGTGCCTAAAGCCAGTGTTGCTTCTGCATATTTGACAGGCATAGTTCAATCTGTAATTTGGGTAGGGCTAGGAAGCAGTGGATTTTCCATGCACTTTACTGTGTTAAACTTGGAAATGAGATGAAAGACATGGGAAGGTTGTTGAGGAGTTGTTTAAACTTACAAGGGCTGAAATTAAAGTTGCCAAGTGAAGAAATTTGTTTTCTCTTACAAGGTTTTTTCCTTCCTACATGGGTTTGAATTCTGTTGTTTCTTTGTTGTGTGTGAGTATGGGGGAGATATGGGCGGGATTTTTAGATAGTACAGAATATGCTGGGAGGTGTGGTTTAGAAAGTAAGAGGAGGCGATGGAAACTGGGCAGACAGTTGTGCGAAGCCTAAAATAAACCACTTTTATTCATCCATACAGAAAACAAGCATGAGGCCAAGAGGAGGCGGACAGAGAGAGTTAGGAGAGAGAAGATAAATTCTACAGTAAATAAAGATTTAGAAAACAGAAAGAGATCTCGAAGTAACAGCCATTCAGATCATATCAGACGAGGAAGAGGAAGACCTAAAAGTACAGCTGCCAAAAAACATGAGGAAGAAAGAGGTATGACTCAGTCCCAGCAGCCCTTTTTCAAATATTAATTGGTAGAGATCATAATTAGATAACAGTAGTGAATATGGTGGAAGCTTTGAGCTCTTGGACCTAGAAAAAAAAAATCACAATTCATAGTTTGTGAAAGAAAAAAAAAAGCATTTTTCTCCCCCATTGCAGTACTGGGTTTTCAGCCCAGTACACAGGCCAGGTACCCTCTACTACAGAGCTACGCTCTCAGCCCTTACAGTCTTAGTTTTGAAATGAGAACAAAACACAAATTCTTGTGAGAAACCTGAAGTCCCACTTTAGGTAAAATCCACATTGTTACAAACTGGTAGTAAAAAAGTTAAAGATAATTGTATGTGTATGATGTCTTTCGGATATCAATAAAAATTATTGTACCTTTTTTAAAAACACAGGTCTAAGCAGTTATTTTAAACTGTTTTACTGTGCATTTTTAAATTGCTCTTTGGGAGATTTACATGCTTCCTACACAATTGGCTTTTGCATAGTTAGGTAAATTCTTGATTCAAAGTATGTTCTGCCTTCCTTTACAGGTCTTTTTTTTTTTTGGATAAGTAGTGTTTCTACTCATAACTTGTTTCTAGACGTCTGCTAGGACTTCTGCTTCTCTTTTCCATTGTTTATACATCTGTTAAAAAGTTTTATCATCGAAGATTTCAACATATAAAAGTGTAAGAAGTAGCCAGGTGGTGGTGGTGTCCGCCTTTGATCCCAGCACTTGGGAGGTAGAGGCGGGTGGATCTCTGAGTTCCAGGATAGCCTGGTCTACAAGAGCTAGTTCTAGGACAGCCAGGGCCACACAGAGAAACCCTGTCTCAAAAAGACCCCCACCAAAGAGTAAGACGAATCGTGTAATGAGCTCCTGTAATACCTGTATGAAAATTGAGACTTTGACATTGATAATCAGTGGAGTCAGGTGGTTGCTCTTTATATTTATGTAGAACCCTCAGCTAAAATGATTTCATTTACAGTGAGATAAATTTATAATTGTAGTTAGCTATGTTTTATGTATCTTTGGAAGCTTAATTTTAGATATACAAATATTTCCTGTATAAACACAAATGTTATTTGAGACACAGAATTATTCATGATTTCTCTGGCATATAGCTGTCTCTAGCTTTTACCAAAATGAAAAGTGTCTTGATACTATGCAATTAAAGAACAAAGTTTGTGACATAATGAATTATTGTATAAGACTTCACTTAGGTATTCCTCGATTCTTGGAGTAATCTTACCCTTTCCTTCTGTTATACTATTCCAGCCACTTTGAGTTACTTAAACATGCCTTCTTAGCAATGAGGTCATCAGAGAATCTTACTTGAAAGGCTATTTTGGAATAGAAACTGGGCAAGAAAAGTCCATAGAGAAGAAGAAAAGATGTAGTAATTGGTCAGAGCAGACCATTGTTCTCAGCGGCAGTAAAGGGAACACAGCTGAAAACAATGGGGAAAGGCTGCTTCTGATGCAAGGCTGTGCGTTTGACAGGACAGGGAGACAAAGGCTGTGCTGTTGAGCACATCCTGGTTCTACAGACACAGCACTGAAAATTTATTAGTACTTGAAAAAGGAAGCATTTATTTGGCAGTGAATATTTATTTTCCATTTAAGAATATTTTTGGCTGGGAGTAATGGTGCATGCCTTTGATCCCAGCACGTGGGAGACAGAGACAGGTAGTCTATGTTTTCTAAGAAAGCCTTGTTCCCCCTAGCTCCAGTTCTCGAGCTTGAACCCAGGACCTTTTGTTTACTAGGCAAGTATCATTCTACAGAACTACACTCCCAGAAGCCAAATTCAATTTTTTTTTGTTTTTTTGATTTTGATAAAATTTCAAGATATAATCTGGATTTCCACCCCCCTTTAAAAAGATGGCATCTTACTATTTATCCAAGGCTTTCTAACCAAGTTCTCTAACACAAGGTCTTCCTGTATTAGCCTCCCAAGAGCTGGGATTATAGGTGTATCCCATCATGCCTGGAATAAAGTGAAATCTCTTATGTACATTGGGCCCTCAATAAGCTTTTTCTATAAAGAGCCCAGATATAATGTTTTAGGCTTTGTGGGCCGTACAGTCTCTGTCTCAACTGCTGAACTCTGGAGAGCAGCCGTAGCAGTGTGTGAGTGCAGAAAGCTGTGTTGCAGTGAAAATAGCGTGATGTTCATTGGTCTCTAAATAGAACACACGAGGGATGTCCATGCAGTTTACAAAAGGCCTCTTAGTAATGCTTTGTAGGGCTAAGTAGCTGTTTGGTTTAATTTATTCTGCCTTTTTTGGGCCCTTGCTCTTTAGGAACTTGAAAACTTTGAAGTAAGCATAATTTTAAGTTATAATTTAATCTTAATGAATAAGAAAAACTTGACACCATATAAAATATTTTAATTGACTTTTTTGCTTTCTATTTTTTGGGGGAAAAAAGACTGGGAAGAAGAGAAAATGAAAAAGGAGAGTTCTTTATCCACCAAGTTGACACTTTGAAAAGGAAAAGAAAAAGGAGTCTTGGTCTAGGGAACCAGACAGTGAGGGCAAAGGTAGTGTAAAAACCACAGGGAGACTAAGATTGAACATGGTAAACACTGAGTTCTCTGACTAGGCTTCTGTCTTTCAGGTAAGAGAGACCAGAAGCAGTGTTCTAGGGAACTGGAAAAGCCCAGGAGAAAAGACCTACAGTAAACACACTGTTAGGAGTTCACAAAGACGCACCTAGTAGACCATAACTGCAGTCAGGTCTCACATATTCGCATGCTGCTTCTAATTAGCCCTTTTTTATACTTTTAAATATAAAATCACTAGAAGTTACCGAGATCTCTAGAAGAAAGCATCTAATAGAAAAAGTCAAGAATAAAGAAAAAGGAGAAAAAGAGAATGGGGCGAGAAAGAGTATTTTTCAGGGAAAGGAAACTAAGTGTTAACATCCTTGATAAGAAAAAGATGCTGCCCCAGCAGGAGGAGTAAGACACCATGAGAGTCACTGCAGGGCAAAGACAGAACATGCCTAGAAAATAGTCCTCAAGGATTGCTTTAAATATGAAAAATGCCAGAACATGTGAGTTACAAAATGAAAAAGTTTAATAGGTTTAAAGATAAAATTGAAGAAAGACTTCAGGAAGTATAAAAATAGAGATATTGAGAAAGTAGAATGGGGAAGATAAGAAACTTAAAGGACCAGTTTGAAAATGTAGCATCTATGGTTTCAGAAAAAAGAATTTAGAAGATGGAAGACAAGGAAATTGTTGATGACTTCCAGAAAAAGACACTGAAAGTTCCCAGTCCAGTGGAAGATCAAAAATGAGAGCAAAGCACATCATCACTGTTAAAGAAAAAGAAATGCCTAGGGTTTTTTTTTTGTTTTGTTTTGTTTTGTTTTTGACAGAAAGAATAATCAAAATATTTGATTGAGTATAGTGGAATTCTGACTAGCAAGGAATAGACTACTTCTGTGTGAACAGCACTAAGGAAGTTTTAAAATACAGAGGGAAAGCTACATACAGTATATCATTGACATTTAAGAAAAAACAAAATTCACTATGTCACCAGGCAGGGCAGTGTGAATATTGAGGAAGTGACAGGGAAGAGCCTGAGGAGTCCTGTAGAGTGAGGAGGGCCTGTGGCATGTCTGCCCTTTCTGTTGCTGTGAGAGTCTGTTTGCGCTTATGCTTCCAGAATGCTAAGAGCATCATGGTGGAGAAGCATGCAGACATGGTGGCAGGAACGGGTGCAGAGAGCCCACATCCTCACCTGCAGCCTTGAGCAGAGAGAGCAAAGGAAGGAGGCAAGACTTTTAAATCTCAATGTCATACTTCCTCTATCAAGATTACATCACCTAAATCTCCCCAAACCAACTGGGAACCAAATGTTAAGCCCAGGACTGGGAGGTTTTTCAGTCAAAACAATACAAATGTCTTAATATTTGGGTTGCATGAATATATGAATCTGTCAGAATATATTCAGATTCTAAAGAATTTGTGCATTATTTTATGGTGTGTAAGTTTAGCAGTAATTTAAAAAATAATATAAAAAGTTTAGGTTTTCTCAACAGTGATACCAGTGATCAGAAGAAAATTTATTGCATTAATAATTCTAAGGGGAAATTGCAAATCTTTTTCAACCAAACTGCAATTTATTGTGAAAATAGACTGAAGATACTTTGTGATATTCAGGGTTTCAAAAGGTATGCTACCCACACTCCTTTCCCAGGAAGCTACTGAAAGTTGCACACAAAGAAGAAGAAAGCCAAAAAGGAATACTGGGATCTAGGACAGAGAGTAGCCAACTCAGGAGAGATGGAGAATCTCCTTTTGAAGAGGGATCCCAGGGTAATACTTGCCCTGGAATCCTCAAGAACAGCCATTTCAGATGAAGCAGATGGGGAGACTTAGAGAGATCTTTCCACAAAGATAAAATAGTGTGTGAATATACTGAAAGATTTGTACAACTGGGACAGTTTGAGTTGAATTAGAAATGAGAGCTAAGCAAATAATCAGTTGAGGCTGTGAAATGCTTAGCAGGTAAAGGCTCTTGCTGCCAAGCCTGACCACCTGAGTTTGATCTTTGAAACCCACCTGGGAGGAGAGGACAGACTCTAAACTAGTCGTCCTTGATCTCCACCTGTGTGCAGTGTCATACGTATGCATGCTGGCACACGCACACACACACAGAGTTAAATAGGATTCTTCAGAGTAGTACTTCAAAAAAGTAAAATCACTCGTAGACATAATGTAGCCATTGAAAATTGATGTTACTAAAGTTGTGATTTAAGAATAAGATGAAGGGATATGCAGTGTTTGAGATGGCAGTAAAACATAAAAACAGTAAAATCCTGGTTTTCTAAAGTAGAAAACGAATAATGCAGAAAACTCACGGAGGAGCATCATATAACTGTTGCATAGATACAGATTTGTTTTTATAAAAACAGAAAGGAGCAGCTGGGGGGGGTAGTGGAAATTAGGAAATATGTATATAGGGATGCATTTTTTAGAAATTTTTTTTATGACAAATGAATTGGCCAAATTATATGCATGCTTAACTTTGATTCAGATAGCAAAATATTAAATCAGAAATATAATTATTGCAAAATATTAAATAATTTGAAGCATAAACACAAAGGTGATGTTTTAACTGATTTTATGACTTTTGGGGATTTTTCTATTGCTTAACTTTCAAATTTTCTACTTTGAATGTGATTTGCATTTGTTATTGGGTGGAGAAAAATGACAATTAAAAAGTTGGCTGTTGTTTCCGTAGTGAGGCTAAGATGTTAATATGTTCAGAAAATTATTGTTTGTTCAGAATGGAGTAACTTCTAGGGTGAAAAATTAATTTGACAGATACAGTTTATGCTAGTAAAGGGAAAGAAAAAGACAAGATTTTTACAGAAAGTACATAATATTAGAAAATGAATAGAATTATAGTCTTCATTTCAAACCTCATTTGTGTAATTTTTTAAAACTATAGTTCTATAGCATTATAATATTGCATATATTTGTCATTTGAATAAATACTTGAAAGCCTGAGAAATGTTGTTAAACTACTGCATCTGCACGTTTGTATTAAGATTTCCCTTTTTCTTTTAACAGAAAAACAGGAAAAGGAAATTGACATCTATGCTAACCTCTCTGATGAAAAGGCTTTCGTGTTTTCAGTCGCCTTGGCAGAAATAAATAGAAAAATTATCAATCAAAGACTTATTCTCTGATATTTGTCTGCACAGTCTGTTGACACTTTCTTCAGGATTACATCAGCAAATTCTCAAACAGTTATGGACTCTCAGGAGCATTCTGACTGTATGAATGAGGCCATTGATTGTTTTTTTTTCTCTGTTACATAGTCGGGTGCCACATTTTGGGAGCAAAGCTGTGGGATTAGACTTTGCTGGAATTTCCTTGTTTACCAAGGATTATTATCAGTGTTTTGTGTTGGGATATAACTAAATGTATTTACAAAAAAAAAAACTACCGAAAAAAAAGCCCGAAAACTGGATGGATATTTACAGATGAGAGAAATAGGAGTGGAGGTGAGAACAGGAAAACTAGGGCAGTTAAAATGCTTCGTAGTTTTCAGGTTTGCACCAAAGATGCAATATTTTTAAGTACTGTCAAGAGAGTGACTTTTAAATATTTATATTTCAGGCTTTCATCATTAACAGATTGCATATATACAATCCATTGACTTAATAAATTGGTAATTGATATTTTATTAAATGGAGAATTACGAATATAGATTATTAATTCTGTCTTCAATTGACCTTTTCCTTGGCCACTATTTTAATGATTTAAGGTAGAAGTTATATATTCAGAAACTTTCTAGACAGTTTGGAAATTTGGGTGCTATATGAAGAAAAGCATTTAAGGCTGTATCGTATTTCAGATATAAACTCCTTGTTTTCTTGAATGTTTATTTATTGGTTTTAAAAAAACTTTTCTGTTTTCAAGATGGTGCCTGTTAATCTAAACACAAGATATATTTATTACATGCAAAATATTTCTTAGCTACTTGTAAACAGTGATGTTTTGTCTGAATGAATGTTCATTTATACATAAATTCTGGTAATTATTTAAACTGTTACTTCATCCTGGAAAAAAATAAACCTTAATATTGAAAGTGAGTAGATTAGTGTGGTATAGCTCTTTGTCCTAGTGAAGTCTGTAAAATATTTTAGCCAGTTTTTCCAGTGTTAAGTCATGTTCCTTATGCTTCGTACATGTTGACACACCAGTGCACTTCGTGTTGACACACTAATGCTGTGATTAATTCCTCCACACTTGCAGCTTTGCCTCCTTTCATTCTTTCTCTCCCAGTCTGCTTGGAATTCCCATAGCTGCTTAGGGAAATGAGTCACTGTTTAGTGAACTTTTTTTTTTAAAGACTAATTTATTATTTTGTATGTGTGTGTACACATGCATTAAAATGTATGCATACCCTCACATGTACATACCAGTGCCTGAAAAGGAAGAAGATCATGGAGCTGGAGTTAAGGTGCTCCTGAGCCACTGACTGGGAACGGATGTCCTCTTTAAGAGCAACACGTGCTCTTAACCACTGAGCCGTTTTGTTAGCCCCTGCCTAGACAGACATTTTTGCCCATTTAAGGTACCCCTCCAGTATGTATATGTTTATTTTTGAGATGTAAAATTATCCTTATAAGGAGTCACAGGGTAGTTATTTTTCTATTGTGGTAATATGCCATGAACCAAAGCAACTTACACAAGGAAGAATTTATTTTGGGCTTATGGTGTCAAAGGGTTGGAGCCCATGGTGGTGTAATGGAGATAATAGATGGCAGCCTGCTGGAGCGGTGCTGAGAGCTCACTCCTCAAACCACTGACTAGAATCAGAGAGCTAGCTCAAAATGGCATAAGTCTTTTGAAGTCTCAAAGCTTACTCCCTGTAACATACTTCCTCCCACAAGGCCATACCTCTTAATCTTCGCTAAACAGCCACCAAATGGGGACCAAGTATTTATTTAACTGCTCAAGACTTATGGAGGGGACATCTCATTTCTATTATTTCTCAACAGGTCTACATTTTTTTTCTCTCCATGAATTGGCATCCAGCAGAGGGAGCTTTTGAGGCACTGCAGACAGGGCTTGGATTTTTTTTTTTAAAGGAATTCTCTCCACCTTGCTTCTCTCTCTTTCTTCCCCTTCTTTCCCTTGTTTCTCAGCAGTGTCTTTGAGACAAGTTCTTAGTGTGTAGGATCTCCTGATGTGTGTCTTAGGCTGGCCTGGAATTCATGATTCTTTTGTCTGCACCTGCAGATATTGCTGTAGTTCTATGCATTTGAAACGCCTAATAAAGCTTTTTTTTTATTTCTGAAACATATAAACGTTAAGTTTTTGCCAAAAATGTTTGCTAGTGATTAATAACATAAGCATCTCGGTGTCTGTGTGTTTCTCCGTATGTTGTGAGAGTAAAGCACAGCTTGCCTTTATTCTCTTTATAAAGAGAGAACGTGTCTCTTTATAAAGAATTATTGATAACAATTTATCCATTCAAAACTGAATAGTTTCAAAGAAAAGTTAAAATTTCATGGAATACGATAATGGGTGATAGCTGAGCTTGCTGTGTAGAAATTATTTTATTTCAGATAGTATTGTGAAGTTATTTCAACCTTTTTTTTGTCAGGAGCAAATTAAATTAGGTTTTTCTTGTTTGCAGCCTAACTTAGGCAATTTAGGCAATTTCTCTAAACACTTTATTTTCTGGTTGTTTTAATTGCAAGCTGTTATTAAAAAATTAATCGATTTGTTTAGGTGTCTCACTGTGTTGTCTCTGGTGTTGAGGTTTCACGTGCTAGCAAATGTCCTTGGAGTGGGTAGTTCTTTAATTACTTGATCCTGAACTTTACTCTGTGGTATTACCCATATATGATTATTCAGTATATCTTAAAAGCAATTGAAAGATTAGGTTAGGTGTGTTGAAAATATTTGCAAATGTGGACAAGATTAAAGTAATTTGGGAGGTAGGCTGAATGTGGATGTTTACCCCCTGTGCTGGTTGGTTTTCGTTATCCTAACACAATCTTAGATATAGCTGGGGAGATGGAATCTTAACTGAGGTGCTTCTATAAGATTGGCCAGTAGCCAAGTCTGTGGCTTCATCTTGATAGTGACTGAATGGGGGGTCACCCAAGCTCACTGCAGACAGTGCTTTTTCTGGGCAGGTGAGCCTGCGTGTATAGGGAAGCAGGCTCAGCGAGCCAGGAGGAGCAAAGCTGGTAAGCAGTGTTCTTCCATGGTCTCTGCTTTAGTTCCCTCCAGGTTCCTGCCTTGCCTTCCTCTAGGGGACTATGATTCTGGGACATGTAAGCCAAAAATAAACCCTTTCTTAAGTTGCCTTTGGTCACGATGTTTTACCACAACAGTAGAAATAAGATGAGTTCCTACTCTGCTCAACTTCATTATATTCTAAAACATTTTGGGAGCAGTTTGTTTGAGGCTTGAGTTTGCTCTTTATTAGTTTTAAATATGAACCATCTTTCCACTGTAAGGATGCCTCGAGATACATTGTACATAAATCATCACACCATTCTAATTCTCTTTTAGGTTTTATTTTTTGCATGTGGGTGTATAGATGTACATTAGTGCAGGTGCCTATGGAGGCCAGAAGAAGGCGTCAGGTCCCTGGAACCATAGTTAAAGGTGGCTGTGAGCTGCTCAGTGTGGATGCTGGAAACCAAATTCTGGTGTTCTGCAAGAATAAGTGTTCTTAACTGCTGAGCTGTCTCACCAGCTCTTTGAATAGAACACTTAAGTTTTCTTTTTAGAGGGAAAATGGACACTGCCCCACCCCTAAACCAAGAAGCTATTTGCAATTTTCCTTCTGGGGAAGGAAAATCAGTTTTCTCCAATGTAGTATCTGTATTGTCAACCACATTCCAGGGTGAGCCCCATGCCCAGGTGTAGTTGACCAGTACAAAATGGATTTATTTGTAGGCAGAGTTTCTCGGTGTCCTGGAAGTTACTCCCAAATATAACCACCCAGAGACTTAATATTAATTATAGCTGCTCAGCTGATACTTAGGCTTGTATTAGTTAGCTCTTAACACTTAAAAATTAACCCATTTTTATTAATATATGTGCCTTCCTGAGGCTTGTTTACATCATCTGTGAACTTCGCATTTCCTCAGACCCTACCCTTCCCAGCATTCTTCCTGCCCCCCAAATCCTGCCTAGCTGTTGGTCAGTTAGCTTTTTATTAACAATGAGAGCAACACGCCTTCAAAGCGTACAAAGATTGTCCCACAGCAGATTCCATATTTCTTTGTGTGTGCTTTCTGTTCTGTTATTTTTTTCTTAGTGATTTTGTTTTTTGAGACAGGGTTTCTTTGGGTAGCCCTGACAGCCCTGGAATCCATTTTGTAGACCAGGCTGGCCTCAAACTTATAGTGATCCACCTGCTTCTGCCTCCTGAGTACTGGGATTAAAGGTGTGTGCCACCACTGCCTGACTTAGATCGTCTTTATTTTCCTTTTTGTTTGTTTGTTTTCCTAGAACACCACACACACACACACACACACACACACACACACACACACACACACACACACACACACACACACACACAGAGGCAGAGAAAGAGAACAAACATGAAGTTAGGGAAGTAGGGGTAAGATCTGGGAGAAGTTGAGGAAAAGAATATTATCAAAATATATTGTATGAAAAAAAGACTTTAAAGAAAGGTAAAAAAAACTTCTCAGCCATTTGTAAAGTAAATGACAGTAGTAATGTTACTGGTCACCTCAAATACAGGGCTTTGAACTTCTGCATAACTGAAACGTCCTTTGACTGTCTTCCACTTGCCTTACTTCACTTAATCTTGCGTTTTATCTTTGTTGTCACAAACAATAGAATCTTACTCTTTTAAATACTGTGTGTGTGTGTGTGTGTGTGTGTGTGTGAGAGAGAGAGAGAGAGAGAGAGAGAGAGAGAGAGAGAGAGAGCACTTGTAGGAGTTGGTTTTCTATTGTATAGGTCCCAAGTATCAAGCTCAGGTCAGCAAGCTTGGCAGCAAGTGCATTTACCTTCTGAGCCATCTCATTCCAGGAGCCTCCATATTGTTTTCCAAAATGGGTATTCTGGTTTACATTCTCACTCTGGTGTACAAGGATTTCCATTTCTCCACACCATGCTGGCACTTAATACTGTGTTTGTGTGATAGCTGCAATAACAGGTGCAAGACGATACCTCTTCATGGGTTTGATCTGTGTTGTCCCATGATTGACATGGAGCACCTTTTCAAATACCTGTTGGCCATTTGTGTGTCTTGAGAGATGCTTGTTTTGGTCCTTTTCCTACTTTTTAACAAGGTTGTTTGTTTTCTTTCTACTGAGTTGTTTGAAGTCCTTTGTAGTTTGAATATTAAGTCCTTTACATGTGGTGGCGCATGCCTTTAATCACAGCACTGCAGGCAGAGACTGACGGATCTCTGAGTTCAAAGCCAGCCTGGTCTACAAAGCAAGTTTCAGGACAGCCAAGGCTACACAAAGAAACCCTGTCTTGTAGAGAGAGAGAGGGAGACAGAGACAGAGAGAGACTGAGTTCCAGAACAAGTTTCAAAGCTGCAGAGAAACCTTGTCTCAAACAAAAACCAAAACCAGTTGGGTGGTGGTGGTGCACACCTTTAATCCCAGCACTTGGGAGGCAGATGCAGGCGCATCTCTGTGAATATGAGGGCAGCCTGGTCTACAGAGTGAGTTCTAAGACAGCTCCAAAGCTACACAGAGAAACCCTGTCTTGAAAGGTTAGGAAATAAAAACCATATATGTCTTGTAGCTATTTTCTCCCATTCTGTGTGTTGCCTTTCATTTTGTTTTGTCCTTTGCAGTGCAGGAGACTTAGTTTGGCATACATACAGCCTCTATTTCTGCTTTTGTTGTGATGCCAAAAAAACCATTAATGCCCTACACAGGAGCTTGCCCCCAGTTGTTTTCTGGTTTCAGGTCTTACGTAATGAGTCCATTTTAAGTTGGTTCTTTTGTGTGATGTAGCTTCAGTTTAATTCTTTTGAGGTGGCTATCTAGTTTTCGCAGCTCCAGGGACTGAAGGGTCTGTCTTTTCTCTGTGTGTCTTTGTCTTGTTGGAATCATAGCACGGCTCAGAGGCACAGTTCAAACTACAGCAACAAAATGAATATTGAAATAAAGCAAATCACACCTTTGTTTACAAGTCTAGATCAAAATAGTTTTCATGATATTGACTAGCATTATGCCAAAAAATGTACCGGATGTGTTGGGCACACCCTTTTAATCCCTTGCAACTCTAGAGGCAGAGGCAGGTGGATCTCTGTAAGTTGAGGCTAGCCTGGTCTACATAGTGAGTTCAAGGTTAGCCAGAGCTGCATAGTGAGACTCAGACTCGAAATCACAGAAAAAAAAAAAAACAAAACCAAGTTCCTTAATCTATAAATGCTTTACTCCTGGAAAATGCTAATGATCATAGGAGACTACAGTGGTAGAGGACCTTGCTGTGATGCTGGTGGCTGCTGACTGGCTGTGATTATGGATACTCAAGTCGGGTTGTGCTGTTAGGGGTTCTTACTTTAGCACTTGACTCCTAGTAGACTTTATTAAACAATTTGAATCAGTGCTCTCAGATGCTCCTACTTTATCAGCTGACACATTTCAATTAAAAAAATTTTAATTATGTTGTGTATGGTTATGTGCACATGGGTGTAGGTACCCATGGAGGCTAGAAGAGGACGCTGGACCTTCTGCAAACTCATTAGCCATCTCCATCCAGTTCCTTAGTCCCTTTTAAAGATTTTTTTTTTTTTTACATTTGGTTTAGTTTATTTTTTTTTCTCAGTGGTACTTTTTTTTTTCCATTCAAAAATTTATACTTCCTCCCCTTCTTCCATTCCCCTCCAGCTCCCCCACTAACCCTCCTCCCTCTCCCTCCATCCTTAAGAGAGGGCAGGGTACCCTGCTCTCCCCACTCCATCCCGGCCTAGGAAGGTATGCATCCAAGTAGACTAGGGTCCCAAAAAGCCAATACATGCAGAAGAGACAGGTCCCAGTGCTGTTATCGATGGCTTCTCAGTCTGCCCCCATTGGCAGCCACATTCAGAGAGTCCAGTTTGATCACATGCTCATTCAGTCCCGGTCCAGCTGGATTTGGTGAGCTCCCATTAGATCAGGCACACTGTCTCAGTGGGTGGACCAACCCCTCGTGGTCCTGACTTCCTCGCTCATCTTCTCCCTCCTTCTGCTCTTCAACTGGACCTTGGGAGCTCAGTCCATTGCTCTGATGTGGATGTGGGTCTCTGTCTCTATCTCCATCCATCAGATGAAATTTCTATGGTGATATTCAAGATATTCCTCAGTTTGACTATGGGACAAGGCCAGTTCAGGCACCCTCTCTGCTGCCAAAGGACCTAGCTGGGGACATCCCCGTGGACACGTGGGATCCCCTCTAGAGCCAAGTCTCTTGCCAACCCTAAAATGGCTCCCTTAATGTAGATATCATCTTCCCTGCTCCAATATCCACCCTTCCTCCATCTCCACCCTCCCACTCCCCCAAGCTCTCCCCATTCCTTCCCTTCTCCCTTCTCCTTCCCCCTTTCCCCTTCGCCCACCCCTAACTCCACCCCTGTGCTCTCAGCTTTTGCCCGGCTATCTTGTTTGTTTCCAATTTCCAGGAGGATCTATATATGGTTTTTTTTTTGGGTTCACCTTATTATTTGGCTTCTCTAGGCTTGTAAACTATAGGCTTAATGTCCTTTGTTTATGGCTAGGGTCCACTAATGAGGGAATACATACCATTTTCATCTTTTTGGGTCTGGGTTATCTCACTAAGGATAGTGTTTTCTATTTCCATCCATTTGCATGCAAAATTCAAGATGTCATTGTTTTTTTACCGCTGAGTACTACTCTAATGTGTATATATTCCACACTTTCTTTATCCATTCTTCCATTGAGGGGCACCTAGGTTGTTTCCAGGTTCTGGCTATTACAAATAATGCTGCTATGAACATAGTTGAACAAATGCTTTTGTAGTATGATTAGGCATCTCTTGGGTATATTCCCAAGAGTGGTATTGCTGGATCCTGAGGTAGGTTGATTCCCAATATCCTGAGAAACTGCCACACTGATTTCCAAAGTGGTTGCACAAGTTTGCATTCCCACCAGCAATGGGTGAGTGTTCCCCTTACTCCACATCCTCTCCAGCATACGTTATTACTGGTGTTTTTGATTTTAGCCATTCTGACAGGTGTAAGATAGTATCTCAAAGTTGTTTTGATTTGCATTTCCCTGATCACTAAGGAAGTTGAACATGACCTTAAGTATCTTTTGGCCATTTGAACTTCTGTTGAGAATTCTCTGTTCAGTTCAGTACCCCATTTTTTAATTGGGTTATTTAGAATTTTAATGTCTAGTTTCTTGAGTTCTTTATATATTTTGGAGATCAGACCTTTGTCTGATGTGGGGTTGCTGAAGATCTTCTCCCATTCAGTAGGATGCCTTTTTGTCTTAAAGACTGTGTCCTTTGCTTTACAGAAGCTTCTCAGTTTCAGGAGGTCCCATTTATTCATTGTTGCTCTTATTGTCTGTGCCACTGGGGTTTTACATAGGAAGTGGTCTCCTGTGCTCATGTATTGCAGGCTACTTCCCACTTTCTCTTCTATCAGGTTCAGTGTGGTCAGATTTATATCGAGGTCTTTAATCCATTTGAACTTGAGTTTTGTGCATGGTGATAGATAAGGATCTATTTTCATTCTCCTACAGGTTGACATCCAGTTATGCCAGCACCATTTGTTAAAGATGCCTTCTTTCTTCCATTGTATAATTTTAGCCTCTTTGTCAAATATGAGGTGTTCATAGGTTTGTGGATTAATATCCGGATCTTCGATTCAATTCCATTGGTCAGCATCTCTGTTTTTATGCCAATACCAAGCTGTTTTCATTACTGTAGCTCTGTAATAGAGTTTGAAGTCAGGGATGGTAATGCCTCCGGCAGTTCCTTTATTTTATAGGATTGTTTTGGCTATCCTGGGCTTTTTGTTTTTCCATATAAAGTTAGTTATTGTTCTCTTAAGGTCTGTGAAGAATTTTGTTGGGATTTTGATGGGGATTGCATTGAATCTATAGGTTGCCTTTGGTAGAATTGCCATTTTTTACTATATTGATCCTACCAATCCAGGAGCTGGGAGATCCTTCCATTTTCTGGTATCCTCTTTAATTTCTTTCTTCAAAGCCTTAAAGTTCTTGTCAAATAGATCTTTCACTTCCTTGGTTAGTGTTATCCCAAGATACTTTATGCTATTTGTGGCTATCGTGAAAGGTGATCTTTCTCTAATTTCCCTCTCTGCTTCTTTATCCTTTGTGTATAGGAGGGCTACTGATCTTTTTGAGTTGATCTTGTATCCTGCCACATCACTGAAGGTCTTTATCAGCTGTAGGAGTTCTTTGGTAGAGTTTTTGGGGTCCCTTATGTACACTATCATATCATCTGCAAATAACAAAAGTTTGACTTCTTCCTTTCCAATTCGAATCCCCTTGATCTCCTTAAGTTGTCTTATAGCTATTGCTAGAACTTCAAGCACTATATTAAAGAGATATGGGGAGAGTGGACAGCCCTGTCTTGTTCCTGATTTTAGTGGAATCGCTTTGAGTTTCTCTCCATTTAATTTGATGTTAGCTGTCAGCTTGCTATATATTGCTTTTATTATATTTAGATATGGTCCTTGTCTCCCTAATCTCTCCAAGACCTTTATCATAAAGGGGCGTTGAATTTTGTCAAATGCTTTTTCAGCATCTATTGAAATGATCATATGGTTTTTTCTTTCAGTTTATTTATATGATGGATTACATTGATAGATTTTCGTATGTTGAACCAGCCTTGCATCTCTGGGATTAAGCCTACTTGATCATAATGGATGATTTTTTTGATGTATTCTTGGATTTAGTTTGCCAGTGTTTTATTGAGAATTTTTGCATCAATGGTCATGAGTGAGATTGGTCTGTAATTCTCTTTCTTGGTTGTGTCTTTGTGTGGTTTTGGTATCAGGGTAACTGTAGCTTCATAAAAAGAGTTTGGCAATGACTCTTCTGTTTCTATTATGTGAAACACATTAAGGAGTATAGGTATTAGCTCTTCTTGGAAGTTCTGGTAGAATTCTGCATTAAACCCATCTGGTCCTGGGCTTTTTTTGGTTGGGAGGTTTTTGATGACAACTTCTATTTCCTTGCGACTTATAGGTCTATTTAAATTGTTCACCTGGTCTTGATTTAATTTCAGTGTATGGTATTTATCTAAAAAACTGTCCATCTCTTTTACATTTTTGAATTTTGTGGCATACAGGCTTTTGTAGTAAGACCTAATGATTCTCTGAATTTCCTCAGTGTCTGTTGTTATGTCCCCCTTTTCATTTCTGATCTTGTTAATTTGAGTGTTCTCTCTCTGCCTTCTGATTAGTTTGGATAGCAGTTTGTCGATCTTGTTAATTTTCTCAAGGAACCAGCTCTTTGTTTCATTGATTCTTTGGATTGTTTTCTGTGTCTCAATTTTGTTGATGTCAGCCCTCAGTTTGATTATTTCCAGTCTTCTACTCCTCCTGGGTGAGTCTGCTTCTTTTCTAGAGCTTTCAGGTGTGTTGTTAAGTCACTAATGTGTGCCTACTCTATTTTCTTTTTTTTTAAATATTTATTTATTTATTATGTATACAATATTCTGTCTGTGTATATCCCCAAAGGCCAGAAGAGGGCACCAGACCTCATTACAGATGGTTGTGAGCCACCATGTGGTTGCTGGGAATTGAACTCAGGACCTTTGGAAGAGCAGGCAATGCTCTTAACCACTGAGCCATCTCTCCAGCCCCTACTCTATTTTCTTTATGTGGGCACTAAGTGCTATGAACATTCCTCTTAGCACTGCTTTCATAGTGTCCCATAGGTTTGGGTACGTTGTGTCTTTAGTTTTGTTGAATTCAAGGAAGACTTTAATTTCTTTTTTTATTTCTTCCTTGACCCAGGAGTGGTTCAGTAGTTGACTGTTTAGTTTCCATGAGTTTGTAGGCTTTCTGGGGGTGGAATTGTTGTTAAATTCTAACTTTACTCCATGATGATCCGATAAGACAGAGGTGGTTACTCCAACTTTTTTGTATCTGTGGATGTTTGCTTTGTTACCGAGTATGTGATCAATTTTCGAGAAGGTTCCATGAGATGCTGAGAAGGTATATTCTTTCCTATTTGGGTGGAATGTTCTATAGATGTCTATTAAGTCCATTTGATTCATTACCTCTGTTAGTTCTCGTATTTCTCTGTTAAGTTTCTGTCTGGTTGACCTGTCCATTGGTGAGAGAGGAGTGTTGAAATCTACTATTAGTGTGTGGGGTTTGATGTGTGCTTTGAGTTCTAGTAATGTTTCTTTTACATATGTGGGTGCTTTTATATTAGGGGCATAGATATTCAGGATTGAGACTTCATCCTGATGGATTATTCCTGTTAGGAGTATAAAGTGTCCATTTCCATCTCTTCTGATTGATTTTAGTTTGAAGTGGATTGTGTTAGATATTAGTATAGCCACATCTGCTTGTTTCTTAGGGCCGTTTGATTGAAAAACCTTTTCCCAACCCTTTACTCTGAGATAATGTCTGTCTTTGTGGTTGAGGTGTGTTTCTTGTAAACAGCAGAATGTTGGATCCTGTTTTCATATCCATTCTCTTAACCTGTGCCTTTTTATAGGTGAATTGAGTCCATTGATATTAAGTGATATTAATGACCAGTGGTTGTTAACTCCGTTTTTTTTTTTTTTTTTTTTTTTTTGGTGGTAGAGTTTGTGTGTTTCCCTTCTTTGAGTTGTGCTGGTGGAGGGTTGTTAGATGTCTGTGTTATTATGGGTGTTGTTTGCTTCCTTCAGTTGTGGTTTTCCTTCTAGTACTTTCTGTAAGGCTAGGTTTGTGGCTTTGTATTGCTTAACTTTGTTTTTATCCTGGAATATCTTGTTTTCTCCATCAATGGCGAAAGAAAGCTTTGCTGGGTATAGTAGTCTGGGCTTGCATCCATGGTCTCTTAGTGTCTGCAGCACATCTATCCAAGACCTTCTGGCTTTCATGGTGTCCATAGAGAAGTCAGGTGTAATTCTTATAGGTCTACTTTTATATGTTACTTGACCTTTTTCCTCTGCAGCTCTTAATATTCTTTCTTTATTCTGTATGTTTTGTGTTTTGATTATTATATGGCGCGGGGATGGTTTTTTTTTTTTTTTGATCCAGTCTATTCGGTGTTCTGTATGCTTCTTGTACCTTCATAGGAATATCCATTTTTAGGTTGGGAAAGTTTTCTTCTATAATTTTGTTGAATATATTTTCTGGGCCTTTGAGCTGTACTGCTTCTCCTTCTTCTACCCCTGTTATTCTTAGGTTTGGTGTTTTCATGGTGCCCCAGATTTCCTGGATGTTTTATGTTAAGAATTTGTTGGATTTGTTGTTTTCTTTGATCAATGAGTTTTTTTTCTCTATCGTATCTTCAGTGTCTGAGATTCTTTCTTCTATCTCTTGTATTCTGTTGGTTATACTTGTCTCTGTAGTTCCTGTTCGTTTACCCAGATTTTCCATCTCCAGCCTTCCCTCGGTTTGTGTTTTCTTCATTGCCTCCATTTCAGTTTTCAAGTCTTGAATTTCTTCCATTACCTGTTTGATTGCTTTTTCTTGGTTTTCTAGGGTATCTTTGACGGATTTATTCATTTCTTCTCTTAAGCAGCTTTCCCACCTCTTACCCCAAGAACTTCTCCTCGTGCTTGCGCAGCCTGGTAACCACTGGCGTTCTTCCCACTTTTAGTCTGTGTGGCTGTTTTCATCTGAACTTAAGTTGAATCTCATTTTTTATTTAATTAGAGAAATTCATGAATCTTCCTTTTACTTGAAGGCTGTGAACTATTAATCGGTCTTACTACAATGTTGTCTCAAAATAGGACCAAGGAGACTGAAAAGAATGGACAGGTGGTGGAGCAGTTGGAGCACACACAACACATTGAATTGTGTGGGTGTGGTTTATGGAGATCACAGATAACCTCAAACACATAGAAATACTGAAAGATCTTGGGATATTACAAGAACTACCAACATTTGACAAAAAGATGTGCATATTCACCACAGAGTTGCAATGAATCTCCAGAGTCTGTGTGTGTTGTATATATGTGCATATACATAAGCACATGTATATATGGATTCATTTGCCTGTGTGTGTGTGTTGTTTATATGCTCATACATGTATTCATCTGAAGATGTCTGCACACTTGCCCATGCATGTGCATCTGTGGAAACCACAGGTAGGCATTGGGTATCATATTATTGACCATCCTCATTGTTTAGACAGTCTCTCACTGCATCCAGAACTCACCCTTTCTAGAGCATGGCTGGTCCATGAGTCCCCTGGGCTGCTTGTGTTGTGGCCCAAGTGCTAGGGTTACACCTGACTTTCATGTGGATGATGGGATCCAAATTCCGGTCCTCATGCTAGTGTAGCAGATGCTTTACTGACTCAGTCATCATTCCAGCCTCAAATCTTCCATTTCTAAAGAAAATATAAGGGATGGGAGCGTAGAGAGATGACTCAGTGAGGAAGAATGCTTGCTATACAAGCATTGCTGTTTCAAGCTGGGCATGGCTGCAAGTGTGCCCATGTGGAGGGGAAGAGAGAGTTACTTGGGCACACTGGCTGCTGGCCTACCTCACGTTTTTGTGGGAGACCCTGTCTCAAACATCAGGTGGAGAGTGATGGGGCAGTACTCCTCCCTTCATGTTCTCTGGGCTTTGTGCTTAAACACTGGTGTGTACACCTTCACGTGTGTGCACACATTGCACATACAAATAACAACATTAAAGCATAGTGACATGTAATTCTAGCGCTCAAGAGTCTGAGACAGAAAGATCGTTGTGAATTCTAGTCTACATAGGGAGTTCCAAGCAGTCTGCAGTCGGCTGTGTTAGACCCCGTCTAAAAAAGTAAAGATCTGTGAAGTGCAGTAAAAAACAAATGCAGTATGCCAGCAATGGCTTGCAGTTCTTGGGCTTGTTTCAATGCTCTGCATTCTGTTCCACTGACCTTTGTGCTAGCGGTACAAAGGTTACAGTAGCTTTGTAATGCAATTTGAAATCAAGAAACATGAAATCTTGGGGTTGGAATGATGGCTCAGTGATCATGTGCACCCGGGTTCAGTTCCCAGCACCCACACAGCAGCTTACAACCTTCTATAACTCCAGTTGCAGGGAATCTGACACCGGCTTCTAGCCTCGGTGGGTACCAGGCACACAAGTGGTGTGCAGACATCCATGCAGGCAAAACATCCATACACATAAAATAGAAATAAAGAAATGTGATACCTCCTATTTATTTTGTTTTGTTTTCTGTTTGAAAATCATTTCAGCTTTGGGAGGAGTCTTCTCTGCTTTCATATTAAGATTGTTTTCAGATTCTGTGCAAAATGTCATTGGAATTTTGATAAGAACTGTGTTTATATCTACGTTAGATAGTTGATACATTGGAACAGTATACTTCAAATCCATTGTATTCAAGTCCGTATGAAATATCTTTCTAGCCTGGCGGTGGTGGCGCACGCCTTTAATCCCAGCACTTGGGAGGCAGAGGCAGGCTGATCTCTGTGAGTTTGAGACCAGCCTGGGCTACAAGAGCTAGTTCCAGGACAGGCTCCAAAGCTACAGAGAAACCCTGTCTCGAAAAACCAAAAAAAAAAAAAAAAAAAAGAAAGAAATATCCTTCTATTTCATCAATGTTTTCTAGTTTTTAGGGTACAGATCTTTCACTTCCTTGACTAAATTTTATACGATTTCAGTGCTTTGTTCTCTTCTCTTTCATATAGATAGTTCCTGGTACAAAGAGATGCAACTGAGCCGGGAGTGGTGGCCCACATCTGGAATTCCAGCACTTTGGAGATAATGGCAGAAGGATCAGGACTTTGAAGCCAGATTGTGTCAAAACTTTGACCCTAGGGGCTTAGCAGTTAAGAGCACTGGATGCTCTCCCAGAGGACCCATGTTCGATTCCTAGCACCAATACTGTGGCTCACAACCGTCTGTAACTCCTGTTTTAGGGAATTTGACTCCTCGCCTCCACAGGAACCAGGCACACATAGCATACAGACTTACATGCACGAAAACCTCAAACACATTAAATAAAAACAAAGAATGTGGACCCCATGTTTGAAACAACAGCAATAACAAACCCCAACTGATTCTGTATGTTTCAATTTTACTGAAAACATTTGTTAATTCTAGTTTTTCATCTTGCTTTCTGTAAATGGGTAATAGTACATTTGGATTTGAATGCCTTTCTTTGTGTTGTCCGATTGCTCTTGGTGCAACTTCCAGTCTCGTGTTGAGCAGAAGTGGTAGGAGTGGAAATTCTCTTGTGATGATCTTAGAATGTGACCTGGGGAGAGCTCCCAGCATTGCTCCCGCAGAAGATCCAGGTCTGGTTTCCAGTACACGAGTCAGGCAGCTCACAACTGGCTGCAGCTCTAGCTCCAGGGGAGCTGATGCCTGTTTCCAGCCTCCATGGGCATCTGCACACATGTGATTCATAGAAACTCAAACAGCATTCATACATGCACATGAACCCAAGGAAAGTGATAGTAATTTAAATTTAAAAAATGCTTAAAGTAAAAGCAATGGCTTCTTCTGGGCAGGTGATGGGGCAGGGGCGATAAGAGAGCCTGCAAGTAACTAGTCCTCTGAACAGCTGAAAATATTTGACTTTTCTCTCCTTTCAGGGGCTGGCAGGAAGTTGCACACAGTGTGGTTTAGTCTTGGATAGTCTATGTGACAAGCATAGGAGAATCAGATGCTGGTTGAGATCATAAACTAGGTGCTGTGGACCCACAGCACAGATGGCTTCTGAACTCCCTGTCCCAGAAAGAGGGTGCTGGGACAGAGAGCACTACAGAGGGGCATGGCTGGTTTTCCCAGGCTGTGCGATCTGACCACTTAGGGTTGTGGTTCTCAACCCCTTTGGAGGCCAAACGAGTCTGTCACAGGGTCACCTAAGACCATTGGAAAACACAGATATTTACATTATGATTGATAACAGTAGCAAAATTACAGCTATGAAGTAGCAACAAAAATAATTGTATGGCTGGGGGTCACAACATGAACTGTATTAAAGGGTCTCCGCATTAAGCACTGAGAACCACTGATATAGAATGACTGGAGTCTTAAAGAAATAGGCCCATGGTCAGTGTGCCCGTCCCCTTTGTTCTCAGGATTGAGAAGCCTCTCCCTTCAGCTCCACCTGGCTGCTTATGGTATGATCGCTCTTTTCTAATGTTCTCCCACTTTAACCTGATCACAGTGGTTATGAGACTCTCTGTCGGAACATTTCCTTCTGTGGGTAATCTTGAATCAGCTCCTTTTTGCAAACCTGCTGTTTCTCTTTATTTAGGTTATAACATGTGCCCCTGGCTGAGCATCTGCGGGCTCCTCTGAACTCAGGGTGATAGGGACAATGGCCAGGAGATAGTAAGTCTCTTTTGTCCTAGACATGGGGGCCTGCTTTTCACTGCTAACTGAATGGGAGGGAGCTCCATTCCCTCCCCTTTTACAGTTGCTGGAGTGTCTGGGGTCCCTATATGACCCAGAAGCACCCTTTCACTCCATGTCAGTTTAGGTCCTTATCTCTAACACATATATTCATAATAGTGCAAAATGCCATTCTACTCTTCCTATGATGAGACCTCCTATTTTTCAGTTTTTGACTTAAAAGACTTACTATACTGTGTAGGCGGAGACTGGTTGTTCATTTCCTGGCCATCCAGGCCCGAAATAATCACACAGAAACTCTATTAATTACAATACTGTTTGGCCAATAGCTTAAGTGTATCTCTAGCTAGCTCTTACATCTTAAATTAACCCATTTCTATTATTCTTTGTATTACCATGAGGCTTGTGGTTTACCAGCAATGTTCTGGGACATCTGTCTCCTTTGGTGGCTACATGGTGTCTCTCTGTCTCCACCTTTTCCCCCCAGCATTCAGTTTAGTTTTCTGCCTAGTTTTATTCCACTCTGCCACAGGCCAAAGTAGTTTCATTATTAACCAATGATAATAAAACATAGTCACAGCGTACAGAGGGGAATCCCACATCAGTACTCCTACTGCCCACCCGTTTGACCTAGGTCACGCCTTGCAGAAGGACCTGTCTTCTCTAGACCTTCTTACTTTCTTTCTGCATGATGTGAATGATCTCTTCTGCAGCCCGACCCTCCAGGAAGATCCCTGCCAATCCACAGCCCTCCTCAGTGCTCTGGCTTTCTGGGGCTGAGGTTCAGAAAGAAGGCCCAGGTCTGTATCCCTCATTGTTTGCTACCTAGGTCTCCCTCCCCAGGAGCCACTCCACCCCCTCAGGTTCAGGAGCTCTCTTATCACTTACCCAAGACACAGGGAGGCCTCCTAGCTTCACTGGGCCTCTTTAGCTTTTCCCATATCTGGATTTCTAACTTAAGTATAGCACATCCCCTCTGTGAGGCCGTTAAGGGGCCCATAGAGGAACCTCTCCTTTCTCTGCAGTCCCACCAGAGCTCCATGGATCAGCTGAACATGCCCTGTCCCAGGCCTCTACCCTGTAGCCTCCAGACCTTTCAGGCTGTTTCCTTCACTCCACTCGGGCAAGCACGAGCAGTTCTTTGTCACAGCAGGAGCTACCTATTCTCCCATAGCACAACTGGGTGCAGCTGGATAGGCCATTATTCAGGGACACCGCCACTCCCAACCTCACCACACCACCTCTCCACAGGCAGTGTGAGAGCCAAAGTTATGTTTTAAGTTGTAATTACTGTGCCTAAGAGATCCAGGAAACAAAGACGCCTGTGATCTGCAAGCCCCTTGCCCAAGGACAGGTACTTCCTGAAATGCTGGAAATGATTGCTTATGGAAGATAACAAGCCACATGTTTTCACTGCTCCCCTAAACAAGTTTGTTTGACACAACTGCACCGGATGCATTTGATCACATGTAAGCGGGAGCTATACAGGCAGGAAGAATGTCAGGATATATGCTTGCCCTGGTTGGGTCTGTTTATGAGTTTTCCTTTTTAAGCCTCTGCAAAATGTGACTCATGGCCATTTTCTGGGTACCCTGGAATGAACCTGGCCAGAATCCATCATTCTGGCAAGTATTTATTTAATTAAAACTTGCTTCAAATTTGGCTCAAAAATTGTGGAACTGGTCTTTCTCTCATGTTCTCATGTTTAATAGCAGAGCTTACCACCAGGGCCCTCATCCTGGCCCAAGACAAACAGGTTGGCATCCATCCTGACTCCAAGCATGCCTATAACATCATTCCAACACGTTGGTCCGGAGGCCTGGGATTCTAACATAAGAGGAACACCCAGCACCAGTGCTGAAGCCACTCATACAGAAACTCCTAGGGCCGTCCAGTCTCAATGGTACTCTGCAGGGGCACCAAAAGAATAGACACTATATCTCCCTGGCTGATAAAATGGTGGCTAAACCGGCCATGGAAGCTGTTGTCACCCACCAGGACCTGAGGAGACAGAGACCTGATCCCTGCACACTTAATGTGGCAGCATATATATCGTCGGAGCCCACAGATGTGGACTCCACCTTGACCAAAGCTCAGAGAGTGCAGGCCTACTCTTGCTCCTTCACGGTTATGACAGGAGGTTTGACCCAGGGTGTGGCTACTAACAAGATGTTTTGACCTAGGCTGTGGTTACTTGATGCTTTGAGTACTGAGAAAGTGATTACTTTGTTTGTTCCTTGCATCTTAGTAAAGAAGTCTTTTGTCTTCCCCCTCCTCTTTGAATTGGGGTTTATAAAGCCTGTGAGAAATAAACACAGGCGGATTCAGTATTCACTGGGTTGCCCTCCCAACTCTGTCCTGTGTCTCTATTTCTCTTGTGTCTCTGCTTTTTCTGCCTAACGTTTCAAATCCACATGCTCCCTACCCTGGAATGTATGAACCCGTCGAGGCTGGACCCCAACAATACATTAAGCCTGAAGCCTCCCCCAACAACCCCCCCCGGCCATACACACTTGAGGTTCTTACCCACTCACACACTCCCTATACCACCCAGCATATCAGACTCTCATATTCCTCAAACAATACCCGTCTGGCCGAGGCAGGAAGATAAGGTTTTCTGTTCTAGCTCTCCGTACCCTGAGACTTGTGTTTGTGTACTAACCTTAGGCCGTCACCTTCCCCACTCACCAGATGGGAGGTTTCTGCCAGCTGCAGGTTGACTTGACACACAAGCCTCTGGAAAGGTACACAAATATCTCTCGGTTCCAGCCGGCACTTTCTCAGGGTGGGTGGAGGTTTCTCCTATCTCACAGAAGAGCCTCCACCGTTACCTAGCTCCCTTTCTCTGCAATTATTCTCCTCTTTGGCAGGGATTTTCCCTCTTTTCAACCTCCATTCAGCCCAACAAGTTCCCCTCAGCTATCTCCCAACACCTCGTTTCTTAACACACTGAAAGTTCCACTTCCCCTATCACCCGCAGCCCTCTGGAAAGATCAGACGAACTAACTGACAGAACTCTCTCCAGAACTGAAATTTAGGCCAGATAAAGCTTCTTCCAGCCCCTTTGAGAATCTGCTCCCTCCCCCAAATCCCACACACCTCAGGCCCTTCAAGGTCATGTGTTCTCCCTTGGTGCACGTACACCCATTGCTCCTCTTTAAAACGCTTGCCTCAGAAACAGCTGTGAAATGCTCTCTAAAATCCAACCTGACCTGATTGCTGGATTTGTTTAACAAGACAAGTTACATAGGCTTTTAACTCAGATCCCTTTAGCCAACAGCTCCATGTCCAAGACCTGCCTCTGGGCCCTGCCTGTACAAACCGTGGGCACAGCTGTCTGTGGGGGGCCCCTACCCCAACTGCACCAGGTTACTCTCCAACTCAGGAGCCCCTAGTGGCACCCATTCCACATGCCCTAGTGTCCTCAGGGTGGGTGCAGGTTTCTCCTGTTCTGCTGTCAGTTCCTGCCAGGTGCTATACTTAGTTCCAGATTTTAGAATCATCCCTGGAAATAAGATAAATCAACCACCCCATCCTCAAGTCTATGAGGAGTAACCACAGCAGGGTCTGGGCCCCGGGGAGAGCAGCCACTGGACTCCAACACGTACAACACAGCCAACTCTCCTAACAAACCAAGGCTGACCTGACTCTGGCCAGGGCAGTTCTGAAAAAGTGCTAGACTCAGTCAGAGTCCCTCGCTGCAATGGCATTACAAGGTGGATGGTGATAACAAAATCCATTTCGTTGCAGCAGAGGGGAGGAAGCTGCTATGCTAGGGGAGGCATGTTGCTTCTACAGGAATGTTTCAGGTGTCTAAGGGAGAATGCCAGACAGCTAACAGAAAGAATAGACTCATGGGCCTGAGACTCCCCACCGTACTGGACAGTCTTCTGGGGCACTTGGGGAACATGGGTTATGAGGGCTAAACTTATATTTAAGTTTAAATTACTGCCATTAAGAGATCTTTGGAACAAAAATGCCTCTAACCTTTAAGTCCCACTTGCGCAAGGACAGATGACTTCCTGGAATGTGGGGGCTGTAATCCATGTAAAGTAATTAGCCATGTGTTTTCGCGTCTGTAAACAAGCTTGGTTGCTCCAGCTACACAAGAGGTGCTTGCTCTCACAATGGTGGGAGGTACCTAGGCAGGAAGCAGTCAGGATGTATGCTTGTACCTGATTGGATGAAGGTAGGAAGTACATAGTCTAATTCTAGCCGGTATGGACCTGGCCAGTGTCCATTGTCCTGGCCATTTAAATTTAATAAAGCCTGCTTCAAATCTGGCTCAAAAACTGTGGTAGTGATCTTATTCCTGCCTGGCAGGATTATCACTTACCCTGCCCCCCCCCATTTTGGACCTCTTATCATGATAGTTTTGACTCTAATATTAGGTCCCATGTATTAAAGTTCCTTTCTTATCTGTTTCAGGAAAGAGTACAAGTCCTTACCTCCTCAACTGTCACCCAACTCCTACTGAGGACTCTCAACCCTCAGGTCCTGCAACCAGATCATCCCAAAGAGACAGTATATGGGCTCAAGGAACTGAGAGACTGCTAAAGTCAAAAGACTCTGAATCACACACAAACACACACACATGCACGCACGCACACACGCATGTACGAGCACACACATGAACGCACGTGCACACGTGCACACATACATGTACACACACCACCATATACAACTCTTCTCAACTGTAAGCAGTTAGAGATCACGCCCCCATATCCCACTTCTTTTATGCCTCAAGGGTCAGAATAAAAATGACTGGATTGTTACAAGGTTAGATGACCTCTGCTATCCCAGAAAGGATTTTTTTTTTTTTTTTTTTTTTTTCAGAGATAACCTGTCTTTCTTGGTAGATAATTTCAGGAAAGGGAGACTACAGAACTTCACACGGCCCCCAAGGCTGCAACAGTTTCTCCATTCTCAAGCCCCGCACTCCACTCCTATAAAGGGTGTTGGCCCCCTTTTTCCCCTTACAGGCACCCTTTCCCACGAGAAAGTGTCCGTCCCTCACTGTCTGAAATAAGCAGTCTAGCCTGTTGAGGTCAGATACCTGTCTTTTTCTGCTTTCCCTCTGTGTGCTGCCTCTTCTGAGACCAAAAAAAAAAAAAAAAAAAAAAAGCTGATGCTGTCTGAAGTGTGAAGACAGAAAAATGTCCATGGAATAAAATGACTCCATGAACTGCTGGGACCGTCCAGTCTTCCCTGTCAACCTGAGGGGACCCTGCTACAGATGGCACATACCTTGAGATATGTCTTCTGCCCATCTAGGTTGCCATGATTGTTGTTGCAGGACTGAGGTTTACAGCTGTACCCTAAGAAGCCAGGTTCAGTCCATGATCTCTGATAAACCAATTAAAGGAGAAATTAAGAGTAAAAAGTAAATTTGGGTGGCTGGAGAAATGGCTCAGTGGCTAAGAGCACTGTCTGCTCTTCCAAAGGTCCTGAGTTCATTTCCCAGCAACCGCTTACAACCATCTGTAATGAGGTCTGGTGCCCTCTTTCTGGCCTGCAGGCATACATGCAGACAGAATATTGTATACATAATAAATAAATAAATATTTTTTTAAAAAAGTAAATTTGCTCAATATGGCTGCTTTGGGAAAAGGGACAAAGAAACCCAAAGGATTCTACCCTGCTCACCTCCCACACATCTAAGTCCACCTTCAGGGCACTAATACAGGACAAGGTTTAAACAGAAGATTAGAGATACACACAACTAAAGCAGTCTGGCCCAGGTGGGATCCCCACCCCATTGTCTCAGTTCTAGTCTCTTGTAGAATCCTCTGATACATAGTAACTGTCGGAAAATTCCTCCTCTGCCCCCAAGGCTTCAGACTTTTCATCTCCCAACTTAAGATTCCTGGGAGAAATACCAGTTTCTGGGGAGCCTTGTTTTAAGAGTCCAGACAGCCAGAGCAAAGGACAGTGGTATTTCTATGATACCCTCATTCCCTTCCTTGCATGCCTGTCAGTGTCGACGTGGGATCCTCTTGAACTGGAAGCCAAATATACTCCGATGCTAGTGATACAGATCAATGTGACTTCTGCCCCTTATTAGGGATCTTAGCTAGACATTTTAAATGTAACTTCTGGGGCTGTAGAAATATAAAACAAGCTGGGCAGTGGTGGCACATGCCTTTAATCCCAGCACTCGGGAGGCAGAGGCAGGTGGATCTTTGTGAGTTCGAGACCAGCCTGGTCTACAAGGTACAAGACCTAGTTCCAGGACAGGCTCCAAAGCTACAGAGAAACCCTGTCTCGAAAAACCAAAAAAAAAAAAAAAAAAAAAACAAAGAAAGAAAGAAAAGAAAAAGAAAGAAAGAAATATAAAACAATAAAGTGAAACCTTTGTTATGGTTTAGATGTGAAATGCCTGCCCATAGGCAGACTTGGTCCTCAGCAGTGACGTTGTTTTGGGAGGTGGGACCTGATTGAGGAAGTGGACTGTTGGGAGGTGGCCTTTGAGACCCTCAGACTGGCTCCACTTTCTGCCCCTCTGATTCTGTTTATGCTGTGGTGTGAGCTGCTCCCACACTCTTCCGCCCCATCCTTCTGGCATGCCTTCCCTGCTGTGATGGACTGCATGCCTTCCCTGCAGTGATGGACTACATGCCTTCCCTGCTGTGATGGACTGCATGCCTTCCCTGCAGTGATGGACTGCACATTTCCAAATTGTGAGCCAGATTAACCCTCCCAGAAGTTGCTCCTTGTCAAGTATTGGTCACAGGGATGAGAAAAGTATGAATGCAGAAAATTTTGCACCAAGAAGAGGGGTGTTTCCGTGATAAACCTGAGCGTGTGATTGGGTGTTTCCGTGATAAACCTGAGCGTGTGATTGGGTGTTTCCGTGATAAACCTGAGCGTGTGATTGGGTGTTTCTGTGATAAACCTGAGCGTGTGATTGGGTGTTTCCGTGATAAACCTGAGCGTGTGATTGGGTGTTTCCGTGATAAACCTGAGCGTGTGATTGGGTGTTTCCGTGATAAACCTGAGCGTGTGATTGGGTGTTTCCGTGATAAACCTGAGCATGTGATTGGGTGTTTCTGAAACCTGTGTGATTGGGTGTTTCTGTGATAAACCTGAGTGTGTGATTGGGTGTTTCTGTGATAAACCTGAGTGTGTGATTGCTCACTGCTCTAGAGGCGGTGGACTCTGGGAGAGTGGGCCCCGAATATGAGGCAGACTAACGTCTCATGCAGCTTTAGTCAGTGCAGCAGCCAATTGAGAATGAGGGTTAAGAAAAACCACATGAGTAAAGCACACAGCCGCAAGGACCAGCCACACATGGCAAGAACATGTTTTCCCACAGAGGCGTATAAACAAATAACAATAGCCAGTGTAAAGAATCATCTGAAGTAAGCTCACTCCTTCTCTATACCTGGAGGGGGCACGAAAGCATAATCCAAGAACAAGTCCTCATTTTTGAAGAAATTGAGGTCACAGAACTCTTGGTATCTTGGAGTTTTCTCACAAGCACTCAGAAATCTCTTCACATGACTCCATTCTTGGATCATGTTCTGACACATGGTTCTTGGGCCTTTGGATTGGATTTCTAGAAGGAGCATTGAAGATTTAGACCTGTAGACAGAGAAGCAGAGAAATGATTCATTCATACCAAAATGCAGACAGAAAAGTGGGCAGTGAACATGTGCTCATGAGGTTTTAGAGGACTCTGCTAGTCATGTGTTCTGGCAAAGAATCAGTGCTTGGCCCATGTCCTGAAAACCTGAGTCATGCTGATTTCCAAAGCGATGAACAAAGCCGGACGTAGAGATGCACACCTTTAATCCTGGCACTAGGGAGGCAGAGGCAGGCGGATCTCAGTGAGCTTGAGGCCAGCCTGGTCTACAGAGTGAGTTCCAGGACAGCAGGGCTGCCTAGAGAGATGCTGTCTCAAAATCCCAAAACAAACGGTGACAACGAAAACGGAACGGACAAAGTTGTCTGGCAGAGGAAATTTCAAGGTAGAATACCATCTGGGCTGAGGCATGACTGTGGTGTGGTTGCTTACTGTGCTTACTAGTTTTGACAGGGAGAGGAGAGAAAGTGGAGCAGAAAAATGTGAGGAGCATGCCTTTGGACAAGAAGAAAGTGCACCCGGTTAGTGCTGGGGATGGAGCTATTTGGTCAAAGTAGCTGTGTCAGTTACTGTTCTGTTGCTCTGATAAAACATCACAATCAAAAGCAGCGGAAGGAGAGTTTCTTCTGGCTTGTGGTTTCAGAGGAGTCTCGCTCTATGGTGGTAGAGCAGAGGGAGGACAAACAGCAACTGGCATGGTGACAGGAAGGGAAGCTAAGGGCTCACTGTAATGGAGTAATTAAAAATGCTCCAGGTTCCTGAGTGGCTGGAGTGGACCCAGTCCCAAGTGCAGCCAGTCCTAGGCAGAGACTGGCCCAGGTCCCCAAAAGGCAGGCAGCGGGCTACGAAAAGAGACAGACAGATGGGCACGCCACGAGTCTCCAAAGGCAGCTGGTCCCAGTCAGGGAGATACACAGCAGGCAAGACACAGAGACATGGATAGGCATGGCATGCAGAGTGAGGTTGGATATTTATTTAGTGGGTTATGGAAGGGAAGAGGGAGGAGGAGAGAAGAGCAGAGAGACAGAAAGGGAGAAGGGGATAAGTGGGGAGAGACAGAAGCTGCCTATCTGAGATGGAGACAGAAAAGAAAGAGACTCAGGCTGCAAGCAGGAAGGAAGATCTGCCTGACTCAGGGGACTAGGAGGGAGTGGGTGTGGCTTGTCTTTTAAAGAGACAGACAGATCATTACATTCCCATCTCTTTTTTATAATAAAAAGGTGGGAGATTAGGCACCACAGGTTAAGGGAATTGGGGTGGTGGATTCTCAAGACTGCTTCCTGCTTATTTATGAGCGTCATCTTTGGGGGGAACCTGAGAAAGTTGGGTGCTGGTCACATCCTGGCATAGCAGGTCTGTTTGTTCCTGTCTGGTGTTTATGCCTTGAAACACAGGCACAAAGCTCAGAGAACAAACTAGAAATGGCACAAGTCTTCTAAAATTCTCAAAACCTACTTCCAGTGACATACTTCTTCCAACAAGGCCGCATCTCCTAAGCCTCCCCACACAGTGCCCCAACTGGGAACCAGGGTTCAAGTACATGGAGCTGTGGGAGAGCGTCTCATTCAAATCAGCACAGGGACTGGGACCAAACAGATAAATGCCATTGAGGAGAAACCTCAGACCTTGCCCTGGGACAATAGGAAAGGTGCCTGGCAGGTTAGATGCACTACCTTCAGAGCCCTGGTGTACAGCTGTGTGAACACTCGGCCAGAGACTGCCAGAAAATATGAATGAGCCTTCGGGATACCTGTGGCTGCCCAGGGAAGTGTTTTCCCAGATTTAGCCATGACAGTACACAGACGCTGCTACAGCTGTGGCCCCAAAGGGCCACACGACTGCCTGAGCTGGCTTTGTTCATATGGTGCTGGTTTTTCCTGTGTAAGATCCGAGAGCAATGGGGTCATGGAGGCTGGTATCAAGATTCCCAAAAGCCGAATTCCCAAGGACTCCCAAGTGGGCTGTGTGTGAAATCATAAAGGTGTGTGAACTGTAAAATTGCAGTGAAGACCCCAGGATGTCGGAGGTGCCAGAAACGTGACATCTGCTAAAGAAAGCTGCACGCGCTTAGTAGAGAAGATGTCTACACTGTAGACCACTAAGCTGGAGGGGTGTGGTGACGCCATATGTCTTGCATTGGTCTGATCTTTCCTTACTATTCTCCCGATCTCCCTTTGAAAAGAAAGTATTTACATTGTGTTTGTAGCAAATCACTCTCTCAAAAGGGGAAGGAGGTTTGAAGAGAGAGAAGGGAAGGGAAATGAAAGGGTAGGGGGGAGGAAAAGGAAAGAGAAAATGGAACTCTTTTATTTTTTGATTTGGTGGGCTGGTGAGTCTAGAAACTATTCTCCAACAGTGGCCACCAAATGGGTTTCCGTCAAAGTCCCATCCCGTGTGTGTGTGTGTGAGTGTGTGTGTGTGTGTGTGTGTGTGTGTGTGTGTGAGTGTGTGAGTGTCCCTGCCCAGTGATAGAGGATAGGAAAAGGGCTGGGGTCAATCCAGGGCATATCCCCTTGTCAATGACAATTCCTGGAGAAAAGCCCTTTCTGCAGAGACTGATGGACTGATTAGAACACAGTGATGTGGAGAGGTTGGAATGTCCGCCAGTCCAGAGACTAATTACCTTAGCCCGAGCTCGTTTCAGCCCTGCCTCCTGCCTCTGGGTTCCTGCCCTGGTGTCCCACTCAGAATTGCTTTTGGTTGTGGTGTTTATTACAACAATAGAAACCCTAACTAAGACACTAGCTCTGACTGATCTTGGGCCTATAGACTAACTGTATCCCTGCTCTGATGTTCCTTCCCATCAGTTTATTTTTAAATCTGCCTTGATTTATGACTTTCTCTGTTCTGTGAAACTATAAAGCTTCATGAAACTGCTTCCACGTTGGAACATGGAACCAAGATCTGTGTTCCTTGGCCATGGTCACTCAAAATAGCTCCAGAATAGACTCCCCTCATTACCTTTTAGGTTTTGTTGACTTTTTTTCTAGTCTTTTCTTTCTGTGTTTTCCTGGACTCCATTTAGTAAATATTGGACTTTTGTATATTTTCTTGTTTTTTATCTGTTCTTTCATGTTTTCTTTTTAGTCTGTTCTGAGAGACAGTTCCTCTTTTATCATTATTTTGAGCATTTTATTTCAACTATTATTTTATTGGTTTCTAATAACTATCTTTTTTTCCCCAGACCATCTTATTTGTAAAGTTTTGAGTTTTTTTCCCTCCATTTCCAGATTATCTTCATTTCCTGTAGAATTTACTTTTCGAGTCTGTGTGCGTTTCGGTTTCTTTTTTCAGGCTGCTACTTTAGCTAATATTCTGGTGGCCATAGTTAAGGAGAGTCTGCGTGACTGGATGTCTCTCAGTGGTGACAATTATGACATGATGCTCTCGCGAGGTGCGGCAAGGTTAAAATTCATTTTTAGCCGGAGGCCCCCTGATTAATAGGACAGGACAGGGACACCAAGCTGATGACTAAAACCTGGAGATTCTCTAGGACAATCGGTGTCAGATGCTTGTTTGCTTAGGTCTGGAGAGACCGACAGTCAGGGAAGGAAAAGCAGATGGCTGCTGTTAATCTATCAGAGATTGCCCGGTTCCCATAGCTGGCCAGGAGCTTTCCCCCCCAGCCTGCTATCTGACGCACCAAGACTTTATTAAAATTCATGTTATCTTACTCTAGCTCATGAATGCAGAACCAAATCTCACTTATTTTGCTTAGAGTTAGTAAGCCAGTCTACACTACACTCCTAACCAATAGCCAGGTTTGAGGAACTCCTGACTCCTCTCCTCTTTTCCCACAGTGCTGGTTTCTCTTTGCTTGTCCCTTACACACTGAGCCCTTGTTTCACAGGACTCTTTTTGTTCCGTTTTCCTGCCTTGCACTTCTCAGAATCCCTCTCAGGGTCTTATCAGATTCAGCCTGTGGTCTGACTGAATAGCCCTACCTTTGACCTCTGATAAGGACTGCAGCTGTCGGAGAAACAGCGGCAGCAGTCCCGGCTTACCTGGTAAATACTGCAGTAACTTCCTTAGTTTGCTGGATCTGATTCTGATCGATCGTTCCATGACAGATTAATAAATAAAAGTGATGCTGCAGCTGGGAATTACAAGTGAGTGCACTTGCTAGCTATGCAACTAATCAGTGGCCAGAAATAAGTAATAGAGGACTACCCTAGGCTATAGGCCTGAATCTCAGGTAGCCAAGATTCATTTCTTCCTGTATGTTACACAGGCAGTGGGGTATGAGGCAATGGGTCTGCTGGTGAGTTCTCATTTATTTACTCAGTATGAAGAGATGCTGTGACATTCCCATTAGGTTGTGCGGAGTGGATAACAGAGGAGTTAGCAACATGGCCCAGAGGAACTCTCCGTGGGCTGGGGCCAGCTGACACATGCCACTTAGGTTTCCAAGGAGCCAAACTCCCTACTCACACACGGCTGATGCATTTGTGTCTAAATGTGGTGCTGCCAGGGCCTCTGGCCAGCTTCGGGGCAGGAAATAGAATGTCCCCTTCTTCCCCAGTGAAATCGGTCTGTGCATGATTTATACTGGGGCCAGTGAAAAGGCTCAAAGGGACAGGCAGCTGAGGCAGGCAGACCAGGAGACGGCTTCTACAGATCTTGACGAGCTGCCTACTTGCTCAGGTCTAAGGGCATCTGCCTGGAAGATGGCGATATTTAATATCTTACTTGAGACTTAGGAAAACAATGTTTCCTACGGGCCACTTGGGACCACGGATGAAGGCGCTACTCGAGTTCAGGTGATAAATTTACCGTGTGTCTGTGTTTTCAGCAGTGTATCGGGCGCTTGCAAACCCTCCAGAAAATGCTTTTAGAATTTGGTTTTCTAAACAGCAACAAAAAATGAGCAGCGGTTGGACTTGGATGCATATATTTGGTTTTAGTTTGACCAGGTTACAATTTGGGGAAATTACACATGTAATTTAGAGTTCACGGTGCAATTTTCAAACATGTTGCTCTGATTAATAATTCAGATACTTAATGCATTTGAAAATGTTGCAGCTGGTGACTGTTCCCAAACGTTTACTAACTTTGCTTTACAAATATGTCCCAAGTTAATTCTACTTTGTAGATTATGAGTTGTGCATAAAGTTAAGAACCTTTCTTCCTAAGTTGACTGGGAGTCTATTAAAACAACAAACCAAACAAAAACAGCACAACTGGTATCGTGGCTCATGCCTGCAATACCAGTACTTGGAAAACTGAGGCAGGAGGATTGCTGTGTGTTTGAAGTTAACCTGGGCCACATAGTGAGTTCTAGGCTAGCTTAGGCTATAGAGTGGTTAAAAAAAAAGTACCAACAGAAAACCAAAAATTGTTGCTTTGTCTCTCATGATTTGCTACCTTGGAAGAGTTTGTTCAGCTATGACCCAGCAATTGATCTCACTTGTGACTCTCCTGCATCACAGAAGTGGCTTTGTGTCAGGCCCTCATGATCACTTCCGTCCATTTCCCCAGGGACCTTATCATGGCACTTCCCACCTCAGGAAAGTCCGTTGGTGGTTGTCTCCCTCACTATTTCAGTCCGAATATTTCTCATAACTTTTCAGTTCATCCTACTGGATCTTCTGAGCTTTCCCTGGCCCCTTGAAGGATGAGAGCTCTAAGGGCCAAGGAAAGGCAATTCTAGTGAAGACAGAGCTAACCAAACTCCAAGAAGAGCCTAGAATTGCCTTTCCTTGGCTCCTCAGAGCTCTCATCCTTCAAGGCTCAGCTTAAAGTTTGTTTTCTCTAGAACATCCCTTCCTGCCCCAATCCTTTTGCTTCCTCTTTCCCAATGGCACTCTGTGGCTACGCTTCCAGAAAGATGGTTGTGGTCCAGCCAACTGCCATGCCATTTGGTCTCCTGACTCTGGCTGACCCTCTGGTTCCTGCTAAGCTTGCTTTCTGAACCCATCCTCACTCCCTCCCTCATGTGGCAGGGCTTCATGAGGGTCTGTCAGTCATCCAACCCCAGACCTGCTTGGTGTGTTCATGTCCTTGTCTCTTTTCCCTGTTCTTAAGGTCACTAGGACAAGCCAGGAGCCTCTTCTATGTTCCCTCAGGTCCCTCAGATCACACACATTGGTCCAGGTAAAGAGGAGAGGTGAGATGGAGGGAAAGAGCTTAAACAGAGGAAGATAAAATTCCTTTCATCAGATACAGGCAGGCTGGAAATACTTGCATATTGTACAGTTTTATTCCATCACACTTATGTCCTTCGCATATGTCTGTGAATGGCTGTGATGGTTAATTTTGATCATCAGATTCACACACCTGACAAAGAAGAACCTGAACTGAGAAATTAACTCCATAAGATTGGCTTGTTGGCATTTTCATGGTGGCAGTGTTTTGCTTGCTAATTAATGAAGTAGGACTCACTTCATTGTGGGTGGTGCCATCCCTCAGTAGGTGGACAGGGCTTATATAGGACAAGTAATGGAACAAGCCATGGAAGCAAGCCAATGTGAAGTGTTTCCTGCCCGGCTTGCCTCCTCTTCCTTCAGTGATGACTATAGTCTGTAAGCGCAGATAAACCCTTTCTTCCCAGAGGCCAGTTTTGGCCATGCTGTTTATGACAACAACATAAGGGCGTAAACAGGCCACCTAGAGTCTGCGGCTGCTGTAATGGACCCTTCATTTTGGGGGAGGATTTTGGAAATGTTTGAAGATTTGGGCTGAAAGAGCCGTTTCTCCCTCCGGACGTAATGAACTGTCCTGGGACTTGAGGGAGGACACCAAGAGCAAGCAAACTACAGAAGCCTGGCTTATGAAGTCTCAGAGGGAAGCTTGAAAGTCCCTCACAGAATCTACGAGGGCCATTTGTATGAGAATCTGTGGTGTTTGGTCCTTTGGGGCTGAAGAATGAGGTGTGATTAATAAGAAGAGACCAGTGCCACTGAAGTGAGGCTGGAATAATTGAGGCTGGTTAGCTAGGCCTGAAATGCCAGCTGTGATACATAGGAGACCGGAGTCACTGAGGTGAACTCTTCTGGCAAGTGTCTGGTCGGCGCGTAGAAGCTGTGCTCCAGAGGGGGCCAGGGCTGCATTTCAAGCAAACAGCCAAACTTGATAATATGAAGTCTCCCACATGGGACTGTTTTGAAGGCACTGAAGGGTCATGGAGAGCAGCTGACACTTAGCACCATGTGGCAGGGTTGGAGTCCCTGGAGAGAGCCAAGACACCATTGTTGGAAGTGCTGCCTTGATTGCAGAGGAGACACCAGAATAATAGAGAGGCAGGGACAGCCAGCAAAGACAGCCACAAGCGGGGAGTAGAGTCAGCTTGAGCCTACAAGACAAGATGTATGTGCTGATTGCAGAGATGTGGGATTGTCCAAGTCTTGGATCCCAGAGGATTGTGAGTCCCAGACACTGGACTCAGCTTTTTACACTGTTGGGGTTTGGTTTTGCTTTGATCTGATTGTAATTGTGCCCTGGTTTGGCCCTTTAGGGACATAAAAGTATATAACTTGCTTTGAATTTTACAGGAGCCCACAATTAGGAGAATTTGGATTTTTTAAAAGAGACACTGGCTTTTTAAAGCATTCAGGTTTTTAAAGACTGAATGACTTTTGATATTGTGCTGTTTTATATTGTGATATCAATATGAGATCTTGGAGACACAGAAAGGTTGTGATTCAACAGTGATGTGTTTGTGTGTCAAGTTGGTGATGGGTAGACTTGTGATGGCCTCCCGTTGGTTCTCAGTTTGACGCACTGGAAAGAGGGTACCTGAACTGAGAAATTATCCCCTTAGACTGGCCTGTGGCACATTTTATTCTTGCTAACTGATGCAGGAGGGCCTGGTCCACTCCGGGGCAGATGGGTCTGGGGTGTTTAAGAAACGTAGCCGAGCAGGCAGAGGAAGCAGAACAGTAAGCAGTTCCTTCATTGGTTTCTGCTCCTAGCTCCTGTCTTGGTTTCCTTCAGTAATGTACTGTAACCTGTAAGCTGAAACAAACCCTTTCTTCTTCGGGTTGTTTTTGGTCAGTGTTTTATCACCCTTTATCCATTGTTCTGCTATGTGGCCCTTACCTCCGTCCAGACTTCTAGGGTTTCTTGTGGCACAGGGAGAACTCTGAGCTCACAAGTAAAAACAGCCAGGGAGCCTAAATAAGATCGCAATTAAAATCATCTAATATCAAAGGTCCGCAAGTACTACTCGGAGTAGGATTAGTCCTAGCAGATGAGCTGAGGTTTTCAAGCAATGTGTGTGTGTGTGTGTGTGTGTGTGTGTGTGTGTGTGTGTGTGTGTGTGTGATGTACAGAGGTCTACAGGATCTCTTCCTTCTACACAACTTCAGGGGTGTAGAGGCCCAGTTCCCCACTTCTCCAGGAGTCAGAGATCCTAATCCCTCCTCCTCAGATGAGCAGCAAGTGTGAGGCACATGTGAAACCATGCCACAGATGGAGGCTTCCTTACGGTGAGAGCTGTCAGAAGGATAGTCCAGGCATCTGCCAGCACGGAGCCGGTCGGCCTGGTTCTCACTTGTGAATTTATTTGGGTTTTCTGAATTGGCAGTTGGCGAATACAGCCCTCTAGAGACAAATGCAGGTTCCAGCCAAACAACAGGAGGTTTTAGATTGCTAGATGATTGCCTAAATTTAAAGTGAAGTTCTTCTGGGTACTTTGGAAATTTCTCGATTTTTGGAAGCCTGAGTTTGTCTTTAAAATGAGGATAACAGCTCCTACCTCCTATACTTGTGGGGAAGGCAAACAAGGTAATTTATATAGAGATGTTGCACCAACGCCTGGCACATAAAAGTGCTAGTGTCTACCAGCCCCTTAAATGCATTTGCTTTTCAATAAACAATGAATAAGTAAATAAATTACTACTATTCATTTGGATTTAGTTCCTGGTGGTGCTTTTTGGTTTTCTTCCAGTGTTCAGCTAATTCCGTCTGACCTTGCTGAGACGGGGAGCTACTTAGCTGGGGGTTCACAGAGGGAAGAAATGAAATAAAAGGGCTTCAACCAGGGCTAAGATGGCTGAGTGCAGAAAACCGAGGCAAATCTGCCAGTGGCACAGGGCTGGAGGGAACCACTACACCCAAGCGAGGCTTCGGCACAGTTGTTCCTCCCACTCTGCCTCTTTAGATGAGCCAGCTTGGTTCCAGGCAGTTTCTGGATTCATCCTGTCAGGATTTGGGGCTGCTTCAATCCTCTATCTGGGGTCACTATGATGAGACAAGCTAGAGACATTTTTTTTCTGTGAAAGAACTAGTAACTTGGCATCTGGGGGTCTCTGCGTTTCAGCCCCTTCTTTACGTCCTCAAATGACTGTTAGAACTGACCCTCTAGCTGCCCCTGAGGTCTCTCAACCCACAGAACAGGTGGGGAGTTCCATGATCTCTCTAATGGCTTCATTTAGTCATCCAGTTCTGTCTTCGCCAAGCACCTGCTGTGTATCTACAGAAACACCCTTCCCCTCTCTGGTCCTTAGATTTTCCATCTGAAAACCAAGGGAGATTATAGCTCCATCTGAAATTTCTCTTGCCTCCCAGGGTACTCTGGGAAAGATCTGACTCTGGCACGTTGTTTAGCACAAGTCTGTGTCACGACCTTCTCCTGGCTGCAGTGTGCCTGAGTTCTTATGGAATCTACACTTAGTTATGGCTTCCTGAGTCCTTTTATTTGGGAAGGTAATGTTGGATCCGCCTGGCCCAGAGGTGATACTTAGGCTCCTGGCCAGAGCGTGAGCAGCCCTATAGGAGAAAATTAGGGCCTCTGACCTATTCTGGTGTTGGTTGAGGCTTCTCTGACCTGAAAGGCTGAAGACAAGAATTCCCAGTTCATCTAGGCCTGTACCAGATTCTGACTAGAGTGTTTCAAACTAGCCCAGCTCAGCCCGAGGATTCCCCTCCCTTCACTCCACCCTCTTTGGACTACGTGAGATGTTTGTTTCACAATTAGACAGCCTGCTAAGTGATGCAGGAAGTAGGCCCCCTGGGAAGGCAGATACAGCCCAGCAAAGCAGATAACTGAGTGAAGCCTCTGGAAGCTTCTGGGGCCTGGACAGGGTCAAAGATAAGTGGAAATACCAGGCTTATCATTAAGCCTGAGCTCTTTCAGAGAAGAACCCAGCCAACCAGCCCACCTCATTCCCAGAGCTCCATATAGTTGGGTAACATCTATCTCCAGGCAAAGTAAACACGACTTGGCCACTGTGGCCACAGGATGGGAACTCTGTGCCCTGTCCCAGCCCTGTGCAGGCCTGGCACCAGAGGCCAGCAGCAGGCATCAGATTACACCCAGATATTTGCGGTAAGGGTGGCGTCAAGCCATGGTGCTTTGAAGTTAGAGCCCAAGAAACAATTGGTAAGGTCGCAGGACTAAAGGAGACAATGACAATTGTTCCCGAGGCTTAGGTCCTCTTGGACAAAGAAATGTAGTCAATAGAAAATTTTGATTGATGGGTATAGTCTGTGGATAGCCGTCTTGGGCCTCCCTAGCTTCTAGCAGGGTGTAAAGGACAGGCAATGTCAAGCGGTAACTAACCCTCCAGTGTGCGCTGGAGTCTGGATTTCTGGGACTGATTTCTGTTTGCTTTCCTTTCTTAACTAAACTTGGTTCCACAGAGAGCGTGTCTGTGTCTTCCAAGCATGTTGTCTAATGCTGCATGCAGAGGGTACAGAGAGGTGCAGGCCGGAAAAGTGTTCCCTGCTTGTACTGCCTTATTGGGCTGACAGCTCTGGGGGTAAGGTGGGGACGGCAGTCTTAATCTCTACATATGCTCGGCACTGTGCAGGCGCTGGGCTGACTTTCACGGTCTGTCGCAAGCCTCCTGTGAGGAGGAGGAATGCCACAGGCAGGCAGGTGAAGTCGTTCCCACGCGCGCGCAGCAGTCCCTACAGCATTAGTCTCTGAGCATCTGCTTCTGGTTCTAGGAAACGTCTCTTGATATTTGATTTTGCTAGAGTAGGACCCGTCCCTCTCATAACAATACACAATATTGTTATGAATGTACAAAAAGAAGGGGTGCCTTGTGCTCTGTTTCTGAGATGTGTGCCTTGAGTTCTTCATAAACAGACCTCTTTTCCCCACAGATAATGATGGAAAATTTTCACTTATTTTTGTTTGTTTGTTTTTGTTGTTGTTTTGTTTGGTTTGGGTTGGTTTTGGTTTTTCGAGACAGGGTTTCTCTGTTTAGCCCTAGCTGTCCTAGAACTTGCTTTGTAGACCAGGCTGGCCTTGAGCTCAGAGATACTCACCTGCCTCGGCCTCGGGAGTGCTGGGATTAAAGGTGTGCACCATGCTTGACTCAGCTGTTTTCCCATACTTGTTTGCTGTTAGTTTCATCCCTGGACTTCCTTAGATAAATGGACCTGGACCTTTCTCACTCAGCTTTCAAGCTCATCCAAATCTTGGCATTAAAAACTTTTAAAATATTAAAAACATTTCTGTTTTTGCATACGAAAGTGTTTGCTTCATTAGGGCTGTATATATTCATCGCAAAATCAATGATCCTTCTTTCTTGTAAGACATTTTTGGCATTTTTGTTTCTGTTTGTCATGCCTGCCAACCATCAGGCCACCTGCTGAATACTTTCAATGTGTCAATAAACCTTGTAAGGTTCTGCATTTCCCTGGTAAACCATGAGATACACATATAGTTTTTTATTTCTTATGTCACAGAACAAGCACGAAGGGCAGACTCAGAAGTTAGGTACCTCTTGGCCACCGTTCTAGATAATAACTGGGAGAGAGAAAAGCAGGAGTTAAATCTAATCATTCTGACTCTCAGGCCCCAAGCTCTTAACATTTCTCAGATATTTTAGGACTGGGAGTGTAGCTCAGAGGTAGAACGCTTGCCTAACACGTGAACATCACTCCTCCAACCCCTAACAACGAAACAAAAACAGTGTGTGCGTGTGGGCGGGGAGAGACAGGTTGCTGGATTTTGAGACAAGGGTTCCCATTCTCATGTAGCTCGGGGGTGGTTTCAAGCTTGAACTGTTGACCCTTCTGCCTCTACATCCCAAGTGCTAGGATCACAGGCATGGGCTACCACACTTAGCTGACTATGTTATAGACTGTTCCCCCCTCCCTTAGAATCATCCCTTTGGCGAATTCTTCATTCTCCTGCTTCGACACTGTTTTTTCCCTCCTTTGAGAGGAGTTCAGCTATAAAGCAGCTCCCCTGGGGAGGGCGCAGTGAGGAAAGGAAACTAAAGCGTCCGTGTTCCTACATCTTTGCGAGCTCTAGAACTCTCTGGCAAGGGTGCATTGTCGTCAGAATCCTGAAGGGAAATGCTTTCCAACCTGTGAGTCCATGTCCAACCCAGCTGTTTTCTGGTGTCCAGTTGTTAGGAGGAGAAGTCTAATGTCTGACTTCTCACTGTCGTGTTTGTGGTTCATTGTGCGGTTTTGTTTTCTAATTTCCAGTAGCTGTTATTTACTTTTTAATTAAAAATTTATTCTGTTTTAAAGTGTGTGTGTGTGTGTGTGTGTGTGTGTGTGTGTGTGTGTGCAGGCATGCACATCTGGTTCCCATAGAGGCCAGGGGTGTTGGATCCTGTGGAGCTGGAGTTACGGGCTGCTGGGAGCTACTGGGCCTGGATGCTGGTTCTCTGGAAGGCAATGCGGACTCCTAGCTGTTGGGTCATCTCTGACATAAAACTGCACAGTGACTATAGTATTTGCTAAGTTTCTGAAACACCAGTTAATTAGATGTGACACTAGATGGGTACATAGTTTGATATATTTTTGCTTATTTTCTTAAAATAATTTGATTTTATTTTATGTGTGTGGGTATTTTGGCCTGAATGTAGTCTGTGTACTGCATGTGTCTGGGTCCCCAAGGAGGCCAAAAGAAGGTGTCAGATCTTCTGGACCTGGAGTTGTGTGGGTGCTAGAAATCGAACACAGGTCCTCTAACTAACCACCAACTGTCTCTCCAACCCTTCTCTTTGCTTCTTATGCATATTTCTTCATTTTCATGTTTTGTTATTTTTAACTTTAAGTTACATTTGTCTGTTTCTTTTATATTGATTGGCTAATCTGTGTACCTTTTCCCACAGACCCATCTCACTTACCCTAAGTCTTTATTTCACCTGTTTTTGTGACTATACATTTTATGAATGGCAACCATTTTGAATTATTCTGTTTCTCATATTCTCTGTTTTCTCCTTGATTATATTTCTTTTTTCTTTAATCTTCTATTTTCATTGGGAGGTTTTCTTTGAATACCTGATGATCCTGTTTTGTCTCTGTATTTCAGAATGTGATTCAGTGGCCGAGGCTTTTGACTGCTCTATTTTGTTGAATATCATCTGGGGATAAATTCCAAGGGGGCCCCTCTATTCCAGTGCACAGAACTCTTGTGTTCTGGACCTTTGAGTTTCCCTAGAAGCATTGTCAGGGGGGTATAGTCTCCTAGCTGTGCCTTCTCTGTAGATGGAAGTTTCTGTCCCACCTGGTCCCACAGTCATTCAGTTCCAAAGAAACACACAGAGACATATATATTAATTATAAACGGTTTGGCCTATAGCTCAGGCTTATTACTAACTAGCTCTTAAAACTTAAAGTAACCCAGAATTCTTGTCTATGTTTAGTCACGTGGCTTGTTACCTTTTCTCAGTGAGGCATTCTCATCTTGCTCCCTCTGCGTCTGACTGATGACTATGTCTCTGCCTTTCCTCTTCCCAGGATTCTCCTACTCTGGTTGCTCCACCTATAATTCCTGCCTGGCTACTGGCCAATCAGCATTTTATTAAACCAATATGAGTGAGAAATCTTCACAGTGTACTTCTCTGTGCAGAGATGTGGAGAACAGTGAACCAAGAATGAATCTCTTGGTGCTGCTGTCTACACTGCTGGGTGTCAATTTCCCAGGGTTCAGATCTAGTCTGATTTAATCTTACATTGTGGGGTGACAAATGTCAAGAAGTTAGTGCCAATAAAAACCTTTTGTGGCCAATTTTAAGCATCTAAGAGGTATAAAAGGTGTGGTTCTTAGGTCAACTATACCTGAAGTCCGCTCTGTTGGCATTGGGAATGATGTCTTAGTATCTCAAAAATACCATTTATGTTCCTTTGTCAAAAGCTGTACTTCTATGGCATGTCAAAGGAAATAAACTTTCTAGAAACACAACTGTGAAGAGCAAATAGTGCTGCAGAAGGTTCATATACAATAGTTATAATCTAATTTGTCTTAATAATAAAAACCTGGATTCAGATATTGGGGCTAAAAGCTGAAAGATCAGAGAAGTAGAGCAGTCAGCTACTAGTTCTTACCTCTGCAAAATCCTTAGACCGAATGGGGTATCCTGTCTCTACAAGTCCTCCGACTGAATGCCGTCTTTATGAAACCTCAGACTGAGGTTCCTGTCTCCTCCTGCCTTATATTCCACTCTCCACCCAGCCATATCCCTTCCTGTCTCCACCTCACTAGTGCTGGAATTAAAGGTGTGAGTCACCACTGCTTGGCTCTGTTTGTTTCTCTTTTAGACCAGTTCAACCTCAAGTAGTCCAGGGTGGCCTTGAACTCACAGAGATCCTTCTGCCTCTGTCTCCTGAATGCTGGGATTAAAGGTGTGTGCCACCACTGCCTGGCCTCTATGGCTAACTATTATGGCCGGCTCCACACTCTGATGTCTAGGCAAGCTTTATTTGCTGAAGCACAAATAAAATATCATCACATTTGGCCACAGGGCCAGAGAGGCAGCTCAGTGGTGAAGGGCACATACTGCTCTTGTAGAGGATCCGAGTTCAAGGCAGGCGGTTCACAAGCAACTGTAACTCCAGCTCCAGGGAACCTGACACCTCTGGCCTCCACCAACATCTGTATCCAAGTGCACATGTCTTCTTTCCTACAGCTCTTATGTTAGGAAGAAAAAAAGTTTAACAAGAACACAGTGACCAAGAGCAAATATCTTCACAGTATGTTAACAGACAATAGATGTGGAATTTACAGAAACAACCAAGAGTAAAACTAAGGTGGAAGTTAAGTACTGTTTGTAGACTTACAAGTCTTCATTACATTTCCATCACCAAGAGGCACAGCGTGGGGGCCACCGTTAGGGGCTGTGTGCTTGCCATTGCTGAGGAACATATTCTTAGTATAGGAAGGAACTGTCTTAGTTAGGGTTTCTATTGCTGACATGAAACACCATGACCAAAAAGCAAATTAGGGAGGAAAGGATTTGTTCAACTTACACTTTCATGATCACTGTTCACCACTGAAGGAAGTCAAGACAGGACCTTGCACAGGGCAGGAACCTGGAGGCAGGAGCTGATCCAGAGGCCATAGAGCGGTACTGCCTACTGCCTTGCTTCTCATGGCTTGCTCAGCCTGCTTGGTTAATAGAACCCAGCACAACCAGCCTAGAGAGGATCCCGCCCACAGTGGAATGGGCCCTCCTCATCTATCACTAATTAAGAAAATGCCTTACAGCCAGATCTTAAGGAGGCATTTTCTCTGAAAATGACATTCCCTCCATTCAGATGACCCTATCTTGTGTCAAGATGACATAAAACTAGCCAGCAAAGGGAGTACACAAAACCTGGGGAAGGTCCGCATCAATAACAATTCTGTTTCATAGAATGCCATCTTTGTAAAGTGTTTCCTTAAGCTTTGTGTCGTCGACTGTTTATAGAGTACATATATAAAAGCGCCAAAACAGCTAGCACCATTACATAGAAGAATTATAAAGAGGTCTTTTTAAATATATGAAGCCAGCTTCTCCTATGGAGTGAGATTTAGAATTTTTCTCTCAGCAGGGCAATGGAGTTACAACACTGGCTAAAATTTAGATCTCTTGCAGACTTATGGGATGAGGTTAGTGGTTACAAATAGACCTTGAACAAGTGCATCTTGCATAAAATAACAAATTCTTATTTTGTCGGGGCAAGCAGATATATACCAGGGTTTCAACCATCAAGATTTCCCAGGTGGAGGATTTCCCTCAGATTCTGTTTAAGCTGACTAAGAAGGCAGCGTTACATATCCGTATGCTGCTGGGCTGCCTTGCATTTCTACACGCTTAGTTTAGCCTGGCTCAAGGCCAAGGGGAAACAGGACCGTACTCTGGCCTGATGTGCCCACTGCTTAGGTTCACTGAGGCTGCAGCTATTGTTTCTCCTTCAGTCACATCTTAAATGAGTCTGGACCGTGGGAAGGTAATTTCCCAGGTAACCCAAGTCTGAAACAGAAACAGTTTTTTTTTTCTAAACAAAACATCAAATCTTGTCTTTTAAGTTAAATATAAAATGTTATTAGGGACAGAACAATGGACTTCAGTTTAAAGTGTCCTAAGGTGGCTTAACTGTCTATAGCTGCAGACTGCCTTGTGATTTTCCCAGGTCTCCAACAAACAAATGCTCTACAAGAACCCAAACTATATAAAAACAATCACGCACACTTTTAAGAGTCAAGAAACAGCACAGTCCACTTCCTCAGCATCCTCGTGATTCTGAACTGTTGATGACGTAGTCAATGAATAACTAGAAAGGAAAACCAAGATTTAAATGTATTTAGGGTATCAATAGATGCCCACTTTGAATTCTTGAAAGACTGAATTACATATAATTTTAACTCTATTTTTAATTTTACATCAAATTTTACATTTAATTTTTACAGTATCTTTTAAGACCTTCGCAAATATCAAAGTATTAAAAATAATAGAATTTTTCTGTAATGATAACTAGATGAACTTCTTAACTGATTAAAAACTTCTATATTGTTTGGGAAAATGAAAACTTGCCAAATTGGCTTGTTACCTCTATTGAAATCTCCTAAATCATGCAATTAACAAGATGAGAACTCAAGGCACAAGCACAGAAACTCTTCCAAGCCAGTCAACAGGGTGAAATCCTGAAATGGCATCTATTAGGGAAGAGTGACCCAGTGGCAGATAATGGGGAGCAAAGGGGAGGCATTCACAAATGTTGGCCTTTGCTCTGCTTTCCTGAGACTACTTCATAGCCATGCACACAGAAACTGGGCAGCACAGTCAAAGTCTCTCATTACTGCGGGACCATGCAAAGAGGAAAGGAAACTGCAGCTGTTTGTTAGGCCCGCCCACTGTTTCATTTAGAAAGGAAAACTGATGAATTCAAGCTGTAGACTTTTAGGACAAAATAAAAGGTAGTGGAACCGTGCTGATTTTTAGGAATGTTTTTGCTCTCTAAAAATAGGCTCTCTTATTAAGTCCTCTTAATGCTCCATGTCTCACTTACTTTCCTGTTGCCGTGGTAAGGCACCATGGCCAAAGCAACTTACAGAAGGGAGGGCTTATGTTGGGCTAATGGCCCTGGATCCATCTCCATCACAGTGGGGACGCAAGGCACCAGACCACAGCTTGGAGTCAGGAAGAACTGGGAACTTGTATCTTGAAACAGAATTTGAATTGGAAATGGAGGGAATCTTTTAAAACCTCTAGGCCCGTCCCCAGAGGCATACTTCCTCTAGTAAGGCCACACCTCCTAAACCTTTCCAAACAGAGTCCCCAACTGGAACCCAAACGTTCAAATGTCAGAGTCCTGTGGGGGGGGGCGCATCCCATTCAAACCACCACACGCATCTAATAGTTCAGGAAGCAGAGTCACAGCAGGAGAGAGAAGACAGCATGGCAATTTTCAAGAAGCAATGCAGCTTTCTCTTGTTTTGAGACAGGGTCTAATAGAGCCTAGGTGAGCCTGGAGCTGGTTGAGGCTAGGCATGATTTGGAAGGACTGATCCTTCACCCCTGGAATTATAGGCCTATGTGCCTCCACTGCCCCAGTTTGGGCAGTGCTGAGAATCAAACCCAGAGCCTCTGGTAGGCTAGGCGATCATCCGTCTACCCACTGAGATACACCCCAGGCAAGTTTAGAGTACAGAATGCTCAGCATAGTCTATTGCAGCACCAAGGTCCCTACCACACAAGTTTCAGGAAATAGGATTATTTGAACAAAGGGACAAATGGAAGAAATGCTCATGTGAAGGAGAATAGGATGCTAATTCTCTGTATTACAATGAAAGAAGGAATTTTTTTATTTAGAAAAGAAAAGAAAAAGCGAGCTTCAAAATGGATTTGATGTTGAAATTGTCATATATGCTACACACACACACACACACACACACACACACACACACACACGTATTTGAACTGGAAATGGAGGGAATCTTTTAAAACCCCTAGGCCCATTCCCAGAGGCATACTTCCTCTAGCAAGGCCACACTTCCTAAACCTTCCCAAATAGGGCCCCCAACTGGAACCCAAACATTCAAATATCAGAGTCAAATATACCTCAAATTATCTTTTTTAATAAGAAATTCATTTTTTATCATTTTTTAATTCGTATTAGTGCTCTGGCTTCATGTATGTCTGCCTGTGCACCACGTGCATGCTTGTGTCTACAGAGGCCAGAAGAAGGCATTGGATCCCCTGGAACTGGAGCTGCAGACAATTGTGAGCCTCCATACAGGGGCTGGGAATTGAACTCAGGTCCTCTGGAAGATCAGCTAGTGCTCTTAACCACTGAGCTATCTCTCCAGCTCTGGGAACAACATTTCTAATAACATTTTCATTATGTTGCACCTGCCAGAGTTACATAGCATTACATGTATAATGAGAACATTCTGTCTACAAATCCAAGCACTGAATTTAATATTTCAATGGATGGAGACTAATTCTAATATATTTTTGTGAATTACGCTGGTTTTATCTTGATTATTTTATAATGTAGATTTATACCAAGTTGTTAACTAGATAGGAGATAGATTTTACCAGACTTGGAGGCCATTAAGGTAACCATCTCCCATTTCCTGGGTAACACACAAGAAAATAACATAGAGAAGGAAAGAGGCCAGCGGTGCCATGGCTTGGTGGAGGTCTAAGGGAAAGCTACTTCCCCATTAAAGCAATAGAATTTGAGTTCTATCTCTGGTCTTGGGTAGAAACATAACCCTCCAGTCTGTCTGAAAGTCCATAACATTCAATGTTATTGTCCTTTTCTTGGTGTAACTCTTAGAGAGCTTCACTATCAAGTCTGCCCACTTTTCTTGCTACCTACCTTTACATCTCTTCTTTGAAAACAGATCCCAATCCTAAGTGTCTGGTCGGCACTCTGGACTTTCTCTCTTTCTGAAGAGCCCCTTCCTCCATCTAGCTTCATACAGCTCTCTTATTGAGATCCTCCCCGCCCCCTTTTGGGAACTGTCTCAAAAGGCTCTCCCTTTTAATCTCTTTTCTTTCTTCAGCTGCCCAGGTGTTTAGCCTGTCTCATTTCCCTGTTCTCAAACTCCAACAAAAGGATCCTCGGGAACCAGGGCCTTCTAGTTCTGTTCCTTGTTAAATTTAAAGGACTTTTTACAAACATACATATCCAGCATATTATATCATAACCTCTGTAGGTGGACTTTTCTGTCCCTCCTGCCAGCTCCCAAATCACAACATGGAGACCTCTCATTAATTATGAAAGCTTGGCCCATAGTTTAGGCTTGTTAGTAACTAGCTCTTACAACTTAAATTAGCCTTTTTAAAAATTACTTTACTTTCTGCTTTGTGGCCCTATTACCTTTACTCTGTACTGTCCACACTGCTTCCTCTCCATCTGGTTGGCGACTCCTGCATCTCTGACCTTCTTCCCAGTGTCCTCTCTGCCCCCAAAATCCTGCCTCACTATTGGCCTTTCAGCTTTTTATTAAACCAATCCAAGTGACAAATCTTCACAGTGTACAAAAAGATTATTCCACAACAAGCCTCAATAAAAATCTTATACTTATCACTCATCTGTTATCTTGAGGGAAAAAGTTAGCAATAATCCAACAGAAGTGATAGGAAGTCTTGCTGTGTAAAAAAGCAGCTGATGTCTCCTGAAGTTGTAAGATGGAAAAATGTCCCTGAAGCAACAAGACACTAGTGACTGCTAGCACCTTCCAGTCTTTCCTCTCCATCCAAAGCCAACAGTCTGTGGATGGCAGCCACCCCAAATGTGCCTTTTGGTCCCTTCATAGTGGTCACAGCCTGTTACCCAACAAGGTTGGACCCATCATTCACCTGCCCTCAATAAGCCAATTAAAAGAACCAAATTAACAGCAAAAATCAGGAAAAGAAGATTTATTCAATGTGTCCATTTTGGAAAAGGGGACAAATACTTCAAGTCTGGGACATATGGGACAAACAGATCCATACTCTACCCAAGTCTACCTTCAAGGTCCTGAGGTTTAAGGTTCGGTAAAGGTCAGAACTATATTATCTAAGCAGTCCTGGTTAAAAGAAGTGTTGTCTCTCTGCACAGCTCTGATCCATCACTATTTTGGTTCTACACTCTCTCAAGGTGATCTGAAAATGTAATATTCTCTCTCTGGGGAAGTTTCATTCAGGCTGGCCCTGGGTTTAGCATTTCCCTTCTTTAGGCTTGTGGTTCCTGGGGGCACTCTGATTAACACAGAGCTAACGCAAAACACAGCTCTCAACTCAGAGGAAGCAAGAGTTGGATTCCTTTAGAGCTAAGATACAAATGACCATAGTCCCAGGAACATAGCTTTAGGTCTTTCCAAATACAGTGTTCCAACATAAAAATAGTTTCATGAAGTTTTTTATAGGAAGAGAACAAAGAAAGTCACAAGTCAAGGAACTTTCAAAATACATTTGGTGGAAACATTGGAGAGGTAGTTACAGCAAGATGGTGGAATCTCAACAAGCCCCAGGTCTTTTTTGGATAATGTTCTTTGAAAAAAAATTATTTTAGATTTATTTATTTTATGTGTATTAGTGTTTTGTCTGCATAAACACACACACATATGTATATATATATATGTATCATATGACTTGTGGCATCAGCAGATGCCAGAAGAGGGTATCAATTCCCCTGGAACTGGAGTTACAAACAGTTGTGAGCCACCCTGGGAGTGCTGGCAACTAAGCTGCTAAGCCATCTCGAGCCATCTTGCCAACCCGGAGATGGGATTCTGAGCTCTTCCGGTGGTAGAGGGAGGGTTCTGCTCAGTTAATGCGCTCCCAAGGTTTCTATCTGTCAGGATGTTAGAACTGGCGTAGATGGTAGCTGTGTGGTAGGCTAACGAACACTTAAGATAATTGTAGCCCTGAAACTGCGACCTTCCAAACTCTGCCCAACCTGGAGTTTAAGGCAGTCAGCCTCTGCACACAGCTTCTTTTTGGTGCCTGTGTGGTTCACAGAGCTGTCATTTCAATAGTCTGAGAGCCAAAGTGAGGAACACAAGAGTTTCTGTAGGAAATCTTCATCCCTGTCAGTCGGATGCACCTCTATGCCTGGTTTATGTAATGCTGGCAATTGAGTCCAGGACTCTATGTACACAAGGCAGTGATTCTACCAGCTGAGCCACATCTCCACGCTATGCATCTGCCTTTAATCTCATTTATAGGATAGACCAAGCTCCTTTTGAGCTCGCTGAGCTCATTTCATCACCAACACTCACGACTGCTCCCAGACTGAGTTTGGATCCTCCCACGCGGAGGAACAGGCGTTCTGAAGAGGGATGAGAGCAGGGATTGTGACCAAGCATAGCAAGGACACTATTGAAAGGCCACCTATGGCTTAAAATAGCAAAATGGCTTGATGGTGCCTGTGAGTGCTAAATTTCCAGGCCAGTTTATCAAAATTGCTTGTGTTCAGTAAAGGGAATCTGAGGGGGAAATACTAAAGACCCCTTCCCTTGGTGCCTCCCTATCTGTGGCAAAGCCACCTGCGGAGCCCGTGTGCGTGTTTACCCTGGGCATATTTACCTTTCTGAGCTCTACTCTTTACCAAAGGGATCGGATGAAAGTTGTCCGGCTGCTCTGTGACACCCTTGACACTCTGAGATGCAAATTCACCTTCGTGTCCCACCCCAGTGACAATCTGAATGTGTCCACTCCAGACGTTGGTACTTCTGTAAGAATCCGATTCAAGCTAAGAATTATTGAAGATAAAGTGTTTGAAAACCACAGGAACGCAGGCCTCATTGTCGTTGACACTATAGAGACTGGAAACTCAGACGTTGGTTGTCTGAGGTGTTCATCATCATTGCTGGGAGTCAGGGGGTCACTGATAATTGTCCCCAGAGGGCCTTTTTAAAGGAACAGGACCCGTGGAGTTGGTGAGTAGCCTAGGTGGTTGTTTCTCAGCTCTATTTTTAGGTACAAGTGGGGACCCAAGCACGTGTCTGGTAGGGGCGAGGCCTGCAGACTCTCCCCACAGGGGGTCCACATCCACGCTTCATGTATCATCCAAGCAGGAAACAACAGCAAAAAGCTCGTTTTTAGTTTGCAGGAACAGTAAAGTTTCCGTGACGGCGAAAGGCAGAGCTTGGTGGAGTCGCCTTGCAGTTTGCTCTGCTCTCTGCTGTGAATTAAGTGTGTGGATGGCTGTGGGACACCGTCTCTTCAGTGTCTGGGATTCTGAAAACCACCTCGCATAGCCAGCTGACAGATATACTCTCTTAGGGTTTTATTTATTTATTTATTTTTTGCTAATAATAATAAATCACAAGGAAATTTATTTTAAGACAATTTGTTGATATATGTATAATTTTATCATTTTAAAAGACCAAAGTGAATTTGTATGATAATGAGAACGTTTTTCTGTGTTTTATTTTTATTTTGTTTTGCTTTCTCGAGACAGGGTTTCTCTGTGTAGTCCTGGCTCTTCTGTAACTCTCTCTGTAGACCAGGCTGGCCTCGAACTCAGAGATTCACTTGCCATTGAGTGCTGGGATTAAAGGTGTATGCCACTACTGTCTGGTTATTTTTATTTTTAATTAAATTGCAATTATATAATTTCTCCCTTCCTTTTCCTCTATCCAACCCCTTCTATGTCCCCCCCACTCAAATTCATGTCTTTTTTCTTTATTGTTATTATATGTATAAAAGCGCATGAATTTATAACTACAACCTACTGAGTTTGTTTAGTGTTACTTGTATATTATTTCAGGTCTGATCACTTGGTATTGGATAATCAGTTAGTGGGTTCATCCCAGGGGAAGACTAATTCTCCTGTTCTCAGCTCTCCTTAGTGGTCTATAATTCGTCTAGAGGTAGGGTCCCGTGGATTCCCCCTTCCCAGTTTTCATACTAAAAGATAATTTTCTCTCAGCCTTTAGCATCAGCTGCATTAACCCCAGCCTTCTCCGGGCAGATTCTTAAAATAACTGCCATCAGCAGCCTCTTAAAGGGGAATGTTAATTGCCACCATGATGTCAAAGAGGCCCCAAGGAAAGGGCCTGGGTTAAACTCAGCCTGTCACTCTCTGGCAGTGACTGGGTGGGAGATAGGCAAAGCAGACACACAGAAAACCTGGCCCTCTCAGCTCCCCCAAACGCCCAGGCAGCAGGGCAGGCTGATGCTGTGCAGCAAGGCTCTTTCCAGAACAATGGCCTTCCAGACGTTACCACCTAAGTGAGAAGCGGGCCTGTGGCGCTTGCCTTTGCCTGCCCCTACCTAGCTGGAATTGGGATGTCAGGAGTTCCAGAGGAGGGTCCTGAGGGTCTGGCCCCCCTGGGGCTGCCAGGCTTGGACAGAGCTCCCTTAGCCAACATGGACAGCAAACTTGCGGTGTTGAGTGAGAAGGTTGACAGACTCCTACATTTCCAAGAAGATGTCACAGAGAAGCTGCAGTGTGTGTGCCGGGGCATGGACCAGCTGGAACAAGGTCTACATCGGCTGGAGGCCTCCCGCGAGTTGAGTCTGGCCGCGCCCGACGGCCCTCTTCCAGCCACTGCTCAGGCTGCGTGGCCTGAGGTCGTGGAGCTGGTGAGGGCTGTGCTGCAGGAGGGTGCCCAGCATGGTGCCAGGCTCGAAGCTCTCTTCAAGATGATGGTGGCTTTGGACAGGGCTATTACTTTGGTAGGGGCCACATTCCAGAACTCAAAGGTGGATGATTTAATCACGCAAGGGAACGTACCCTGGAGGAAAGGCAGCCTGGCCCATGGCTCTGAGGAGGTGGGTTCTGGATTCCCTGCCCTGGCTGGAGGGTGTTCCGGGACCCTGGTGGGAAGACCGGCCTGGAAATTATTCTTAGAAGAGCTGGGGACATTGTTTCCTTGTCATGTGTTCTGTGTCCTGTTGATGGGGAAATGAAAGATGGAAACTTAGGGAGAATAGATGGATTTCCATATAGTTCAATGATCCCCGCTTAAGAAAGGATGAGGGTAGTGGTCCAGTCAGAATGTAGGTCCTTGGGCAATTCACGCCACCAGATGTGAGGACAAGGAGGGTGCTGTGCTTAACACCCCTGGGACTTCTCTCTTGCCCCTTCCTGTCCCTTTATATCTGGAGTAAGAGACATGGTCAATTTATCCCACAGCCCTTACTCAACAACCAAACCCTCATTGTCCCCTACACTGTGCTTTGTCCCAGAGATGGCAAAGTGTATAGCTGCCTGTGGGAAAGTGAGTGCTGACAGTGGCTAACAAGGGACAGCAAGCAGAGGTATGACCCCCTCCCCCAAGGTGAAAGATGGCATTTCTGGGAGTGGCTGTTCCCAAGGGTTGTATAATCACACCCGCTGGCTAATAGAAGCTTGTCCACTGAGCGTGTGTGTGTGTGTGTGTGTGTGTGTGTGTGTGTGTGTGTGTGTGTGTGTGCGCGCGCGCGCGCGCGTAGGGAACACCTTGTTTGAGAACAGCTGAAGACCAGCCACTTAACAACACCAGATAGCCTGGAGCCACCATTTAAAGCTCTGGCACAGAATGGGTTGGTGCTAATGAGGCCTGTACTTGAAGAAGACACCTTCCTGCCCAGTCCCGCAGGTCCCAGACCACCCAGCTGTCCCTCGTCTCCCTGTCTGAAGCTCGTCCCTCCTGGAGCACACCTCGCTCCTCTCCCTCAGCTCCCTGATCCCTGCTCTGCAGCCCTGGAAATGCAGAGAAAATGGGGCACATGCAGTTCACTGCTCTGGCTACTGATAACCAGCCTAGATTTTGTGAAAGAAAAAGAATCTAATTACACTGCTAAAATAAATTGAATTAATGACCTTAAAAAGAAAAACTAAAATGCTTTTAATCTGATAATTTAACACGGTAAAAAAAAAAAAACACTTTTGATATAGGCGGCCCTAGATTTAATTCCTAACATCAAAGAGAGAGGGAGAGAGGGAGAGAGAGAGAGAGAGAGAGAGAGAGAGAGAGAGAGAGAGAGAAACCAAGCAAACATAAATCTAAGAAAAACTCAAATGAAAATCATCTCCTTCTGATTACACCACTGGGTCCTCAGGAGACCAGTTTCCAGGTTCCTGGGAGCTGTCCAGGTAAGGGTTTTGCAACTAAAAGCACATTATGTAGATAAAGTCTAAACAGCCTTCAAACAGTTCATTGAAGGCAAGGTGTGGCAGCACACGCCTGCCTGCGGGGTTTCAGGGTCAGTCTGGGCTAGTGCAGCCTTATCTAAAACAATTAGAAGTCAATCCAGGGGTTGTGGGCGGATGTTCATTATGCCTTCAGTAAAGAGCTTTCTCCTTAGTTTTCCTGAGTGTGGGGAGTGAATTCCACCCCCTTCCTGGGAGATGTTTCTGCTACAAGATAATAGCTATTTGCATAGCACATTACATTAAGAACTATACTATACAATGTATAATGTACAGACGATTTAAAGTCAACAGGATGATTGAGGCTGGAGGCAAATACTACATATCCTGCATGTCCTGGATACTATAGGTGAATGTTCTTGAAGAGGTTTGTTTCTTTTTGATTTGTTTATGCTTTTGAAGTTTACCATGTTGAAATATTAAAAATGAACATACAATCCCATTTTTCATTCATCAGAATAAAAAGAATAGTGGAAGAGAATTAAAATGTTGGGTAATGTGTGTTTCAGAGACAGTGATCTCATGCTTCTCTAAGGCAGGGAACTAATCTGGAATGAGTGGTGCTGTTCAAAGGGGTCTCTTACCCAGCATGCCCGAGGCTCACGTTTCAAACCTAGCACTACAATAAGCAAACAAGTAGAGTTCAGCATTTGTGTCTAAAAGATGTGGACTATCTCAGAAACAATTGTATTGCTGTTAGTATATCCTCAAAGTAAATACTTTTGCTATTATTTGAAGTTAGTATTCAAGCATCCTCGCAAGTTTTAAACTTAAATTTCTTAGTTTCCTTATTGAATCAGGTCCAAATGAAGCAGTTGGTGAAGCCTTATGAAGTTAATCCTTCTTCTGAATTCAAAGAAAGTTGTCTTTTTATTCAGGAAAACCTCATACATAACCAAGACTAGAGAGAATGACGCGTCCTAAAGCTTTGGCATCTTTTACTAAAGGATGGACCAGCGTTTAAAACCATTTGCATTTTCAGTGAATGACCTGCTCACAAATTTTCCTCCTGTTCCTTATTTTGTTTTCCACCATTTCCTGTTTATTCATAAGGGCTCTTTATAGAATAACAGAACTAACTGGCGGCCCTGTTGTAAATACATAGGTGTCGCGGGACAGGGGAGGTCAGGGACTGTCCATTCCTGCAGCTTCGCCTGTCTGCGTGGCTCCACTGCATCTCCCTCTGCTCTTTGTGCTTAATTTGTGTATTGTTGACTGTCTGCTGGTTTGGGTCCTGTCTTCCCATTACATTGCCAATTGTTAATTGGGTCATGGCATGCTTCTGCTTGTCAGGGATGAACTTGCAGCTCAGAGAACCGTTCGAATGAGGTGGAATCACCGGCCTGTAACAAATCCCTCATGCTGAAATCTAGACTCCGGAGTCTTCTGGAGACCCTCCATTTGCTTCTTAAGAGAATAGGGGTGTAGTAATCACATGTAGAACTGAATTACATCCTAACACTGGCTGTTAAATTTGGAAATTATGCCAGGGCTTGGTCAAGGTCCTCCTTGATTACTTTATATTATATTTTGGTGGTAATGCTGGGGATTGAACTCAGGACTCACATATACAAGACAGGTGTCCTCCCATTGAATTACTTCCCCAGACACCACCCACACCTGTTTCATCTTCTAAAGTACTCACTGAACTCTGTAATGATGAATTAGATTATCACTAGAAGCCAGCTTCCCTCAGCTTCAGTCTCAACTGAGAGTGGATCCAACACAGTCGAGCTGTTCAGGACATCAGCCCTCAAGGGCAGGTGGACACAGGAGCCTTCCTATATTGAAGAAAAGGAGGGGAAGGAAGGACTGTTCGCATCAACAGGGACTACCTCAGGACAGTCTGTGCCAGTCAAGTTTCTGATGAGGAGGTCTGTGGCAATACCTCTAGTTTCCTACACAGAAGTGACAGAAAAGATCCTGCAGAGGAAGGAAGAGGGTGCTGTCTGCTGCAAGGGCTGGGCCACACTGACGATGTGAGGATCATAGCAACAGCTAGTATTTTTTTTTTGTGTGTGTGTGTGTGTGTGTGTGTGTGTGTGTGTGTGCGTGCGTGCCTGTCCTTTGGGCGTTGGACTGTGTGCTCTCCATGTATTGTGTCCTTACTATTGAAAGAGGAAATCTGGGCTGGCTTCTCAAAAACTGAGTTTATTCCCTAGGCCTACCATACAGAGAGAGAACTGACTTCCATAAGTTGTCCTTTGACATCCACATGTCACCTTGGCACATGCACAAGTGCACACACCAAAAGGAAGACAGAAAGAGAAAGAAGGAAGGAAAAGAAAGATGGAGTCCTTTGTATCCTCGGGCTTGCAATATGGCTCACTGGGTAAAGCCCCTTGCTACAAAGTCTGAAAACCAGTGGTAGAAGGAGGAGACCAATTCCTGCAAACTGTCATGTGAGCTCCAAGGGTAGGGCTCATGCTTGTTCACACACACACACACACACACACACACACACACTGAATAAATGAGTGAATGAATGCAATACTTGATGTTCTGGAACCACAAAGAAGTGAGAAGGGAACAGGGCTGAGAAAGGTGAGTGAAACAAAGGAAAACCTGGCAAGGGGGTTGGAGGAGCAGAGGACTTTGGGAACTGCTCTGGCTGATGAACAAAGGACTTAGATCAGGAATGGAAAATCAAACTCTACCCACCCTAAATCAGATCAACATTCAAGCTGCTACAGTTCTGATTGAGACTGGATTCCAAAGTCAAATCATGCTGACGGGATGGGGCACCACAGTCAGTGTCTAACCTCAGCCTGGGGGCTGGGTAGAGGACCCCATGTCACCCTTTTTAGTGTAGCTGTGTGGCAGGAGCCTGGCCTCTCAGGTCAAATTTGTTGCTTTTAACTCTGCCTTCAGCACCTGGCCAACTCCTCGACTTCTGTGTTTCTCATTTTCTCTCTGTAAACCGGGAATTATCCCGTTAGTAAATATTATCTCAAAGAGTGGGCAGGATGAGGGGGAAACTAACTAATCTGTGAAATGTTTGGAAAAGTGTGTCCAGCACATGAAAGTTACTCAACAGCTATGGCTATTTTGAAACAGTGGTGAGTGGCCAGTGTCGAGGAGCCCTCTGTGTAAGGATGCTGCGCATAAGGATGCTGAGCACTGGTCCAGAGGGATTCTCCACAGCTCTTCTTTAAACCTAAAAGGTCTGCTCAGAGCCCTACACTGGACCTGGCTACTCTGTGACAGTCAGAAAACTCTCCAGAAAAGGTTGCATCTCTAGCTGGGGTTTTCAACCTTTGACTGATAAGGTCCCAACTGTGGCTCCTGGTGTTAAGTCACAGCAATAGCTCTGGTTAACATGTCCCTTATCCCCTGTACACCAGGGAATGTGACTCATCAGCTAACTGGCCTCTCTCTGACCCCAGCCACAGAGTTCCTTAATGGGGAGCCCAGAGAGCAAAACAACTGAAGATACATGTTGCCTGCAGCATTGAAAAGATTTTAATTGATTTCCAACAACACTGAAAATTTAAATCTTTGGATTAAAATGCTAGGGATCCTTCGAGGGTAGCAGAATTGTCCTACATTTTGTTCATTTGTTGATCTGGTGTGGTGTACACCTTTAGGCTCAGTACTCAGGGGGCAGAAGCAGGTGGATTTCTGTGAGGCTGGTCTTTATAGGGAGTTCTAGACTCTCAGGGCTACATAGTGAGACAGTCTCACAAAAAAGTTTATAGTTTGTATGTGTAATTTATTGTATACAAATGATACTTTAATAAATTATTTTTTATTTAATTTTGTGCTTTAATAAGTCTGATTTAAGCAAAAATTTAAGTCCAGTTTCTCTTGAACAACAAAGATCTGGCAACTCTAGGCCCAAATGATAGAGCTCAGCTGGAGACGGTTCCTCAGCTCCCAGGTTGATGTGACCGTTGGCTGTGCTGCCCCATCCCCTAAGCTTGGATTTGACGTTGGAATCCAGTTTCAAACAGGACTACTGCAGCATGAATAGTAGAGCTGAGTTGTTGATGATTTAGGATTGAGGTTTTTTTCCTTCCCCATTCTTGGCTTAAGACCCTGGTCTATTTAGAACCTCTTCTTCTCAGGGAGCCAGCCCCCTAGACATTCACTGAAGCCCTGGAAAGGACATGGGCTCTAGCTTTGAAGCTAGGCGCATCCGGCCTCAATGCCCAGCCACAGTGCTGTGGGTCATATTAAATAAACTAACTACATGGGAGCATGTGGCAGGCGGTCCGTGGATGTTTGAATGATGGTGTTTTTATGGTGGTTATTTTAGAACAAGGAAGCAGCAGAAGCTACGGGAGTAAAGCTGAAGCATGCGCTGAGCGCCCAAGGTGAGCAAGCCGACCCCTCCAGGAGACTGTGGGTAGGCGAGGGGCCCAGCTGCCTGTTTCTACCGCACACATACTGGTTCAGAATAAAGTACCAGGTACATCGCCCATGCCATGGTTGTTCTCATTTTGTTTGGGCTTTTGAGACAGGGTCTCATGCAGCCCAGACTGGTCTCAAACTCCACCATGTAGCTGAGGATGACCTTGAACTTCTGGTCCTCCTGCCTCCATTTCCAGAGTGCTGGAATTAAGGATTTGTCTGGATTTCTTTTATAAAAGTTAATTCTCTTTTAAAACTTTATGTGCCTGGCATGGTGGTGTACACGAATCCTGGCACACAAAAGGCAGAAGTGGGCAGATCTCTGTGAGTTTTAGGCCAGCCAAGGCTACACAGTGAGACCCTGTCTCAAGAAACAAAATTCTTTTTTTTCATAGTATTTTTAGGGTTCTAAAGTCAGATTGACAAAATAAGGTATACTAAGAGAAGTCTGCCTTTGTCCTTCCTCCTTAAGACCTTTATTTATGACCATTTAAAAAATCCTTATCTTTCCAGTGAGGTCCAGTTTATGCAAACCACTTATAAGTAGCCATATTTTTACACACATGTGCACACTCACAGACATCCTCCCTTCTTCTCTCAATGCGTGTTGGTGTTTGTCTGTATGTGTCTGTGCACCACCTGTGTGCGTGTTGTCTATGGAGGCCAGAGAGGGCATCAGATCCCCTGGAACTGAATTCCAGACACTTGTGAGCTACATTGTAGGTGCTGGGGATCAAACCTGGATTCTCTCGAAGAGTAGGCAGTGCTCTTACCTATTGAACCATCTCTTAAGCCCCTCTTTTCTTATTTTAAGAGTGGCTGTATAACACTTCCTTGGGTGGATGTTCTAACATACAGACACATCTCCCATGGCAGTATGGGTTAAGTCCAGTTTTTGGCTTTTATAGGTGTGGTATGTGGGATGACACATATGTGCTCATTTTTTTTCCTTGTGTCCCGTGTCCCTTAGAGTATGTTTCCCCCCTTCCCGTTATCTTGTAGAGAGCCAGGAGGTCACAGCAGTGAGGACACTGGAGAGGCTGCCTCTCACCATCAATACTTCACTGGAGGGAGCTGACTTCAGCCAGGCAGGAGCTTCACTGAGGCAGGGAACTGAAGTTCTTGGCCTAGACCAAGTACCCCCATCCACAGAAGCGGAACCCAGGCTTCCGAAAACGTCTGGTGAGAATACTGGAACTACCCTGGAATTGTCTGTAGCACTTGACAGAATCGGCGAGGTCCTCACCAATCTCAAGATGTCGCAAAGTGCAGGACAAGGAACCTCGTCCAGCAAGCCTGATTGTTGGCTCTCAGAAGAGAGCATGAGACTGAGTTCAGGGCTCAGCCCTCTGCCCTTAGGATCACTAGCTCCAGCCAGTGAAATCCACAGTGGTGAGGCATTTTCCAGGTAAGGGGTATTCTTCTGTGCTGGGCAATGGGCGCAAACAGCTGCCTCCCTTTACGTGTGGTATGGCCAATGGGCCAGTGACACATGTTGGTGACCACTGTATATATAGAGCCGCACTAGATTCACAGGGGGAGATCTTATGTTTGGGATCTTGGGGGTACTGGTATCTACCTGGCCATGAGAATTACCTGGGAATAGGGAGTAGGGATTAAAAAGAAACATCTGTGCCCTGAAATCCTGATTCCTTTGGTCTGGAGTGATTCTCAGGTACCACTCTTGGATTTTTGTTTTTCATTCTAGTGGAGAATAGGGTTGAGAATGACTAACTTTTAGATGAGTAATTACTTCAGCGAACAGGTTTCACAGCACACTTCACCACATGCCAAGCACTGGCCTAACCTTCTGAGGCATCATCTCATTTTATTCTCCCAGTGTTCCCATTGTGGGAAAGTGGTCCTATTATCTTACTGATGGTGAAATTGGGACTGAGCACCACCATCACACAAAACCACCAAATCTATGTACTTAACTGCACACCTGCTTCTTTGGGCCAGCATTTAAGTCCTAAACAATATGGTGAGGAGAAAAGGGTGGGGCAGGTAGAGGCATTCTAGAGGCTTTGGGGAGGTTTGTGTCAGAGGTCCTGGAGAGGCAGTGATGCCTGGGACAGGAACTGTGCTCAGCAGAAATGGCAGAAGAGAGAACTGGCCGGCTGCATTCCGCCTGTATTCAGTGCTGTCGGTGCAGCATTGCTGTGTCCGCCCAGCCTGCAAGGGCCCTGGCCTTCTAGACCTCTCTCTACCTGATGCCCTCTCCACCTACCCCACATCTATCACGGAGACCACAAGACCCAGCACGGGGAGATTATCTAGCCTCTTTCTGCTGTGGTGATTGGTTCTGGAAGGAAATGGGACCCCATCCCACCCCACCTCCCTCTGTCCCAGGGCTGGAAAGAGGGATTCCTGGTAGTTGTGCCTGGAAAACCTCTGAATGTAGCAATTGCAGTAGGAGTGAACTTCCTTCGACATGTTAGGGATCCCCCCCAAACCTCTGAATGTAGCAATTGCAGTAGGAGTGAACTTCCTTTGACATGTTAGGGATCCCCCAAAAACCTCACTGAAAAGCATGTCCCATCCTAGTCACAGCCCTGAGCTGAATTTCAGACATGCCAGATCCGAAGCAGGTCTCAGGATGTGGGGAGGCCACCACCTGCCCTTCCTTCCCTAGAATGTGTCTTTTGAGGAAAGCATATCAAAAATTAAGTGTCAGTTCTGACCAGAAGGGGCTGCTGGTATAGGTATCCTGAGACCATACCTGAACTTGGCAGCCCGGAGTTGTTGGCAGTGCCTGTGGTTGGTGTGCTATGCAGTAGGTAAGGAAGCACTGGACACCAAACATGACAGAGAGCTGCGTGACACTGGGGTCACCTCCTACCCCAGTGGAAGAGAAGACCAGAGAGGGCTGAAGTGACCAATGGCCAATGGACTACCTGCATACTCCTCCAGCAATTGGTTTGTCAAGCTTGGTTTGTCAAGCTTTTTGGACTGCTTGGTCTGAGACAGGCTCAGGTGCTTAGCTTGGCTACCACCTTGCTTCCCACTGTCATCATGACCAGTTGTCTCATCCCCGCACTCTTGCCCCGTGCCCAACTGTAGACAGGCTGCCAGTTCTCTCGACTGTACCACTTGGGATCAGCGTCCATTTTCAAAGGCCTAAACCTCAGAGCAGCCTGGGCTTTCATCTGCTGGAAAAAAGCCTTTATTTTTCTTTATTCTTTTTATTATGATAAAGGACATGTAACATAGAATGTACCATCTTAGTCTATGCGTGTGTGTGTGTGTGTGTGTGTGTGTGTGTAGCTGGGAATGGAACTAAGGGCCTGTGTATACTAGATGAGGGCCCATATTAACTATTTTTTATTTCTTCTTAAAAAATCTAAAAAAAAATCCATATTTGTGTTTCTTTTTGTAAACATTTTTAAACAAAGATATATTTCTTTATCTATTTGTTTATATCTTCAGAGACATTTGAGCTTCAAACTTGGAGGCTAATTTTCCAAAAGAGAACAAATGAAGAACTAAAATGTTGTTAATCTTTACTTAACTCTTAACTCATGCTTTTATATCATATACACTACAAACTCAAATTTTTATCTTCCATAGCACATTAAAAATTGTTAGTGAGGGGGAAATCATGTAACTATATTGTAATTAAATAAAAATAAGACAATCAAGCCTAGTGTTGTACAAATGATGGCTAGAAAATATAGTTTAGCATTCTTGTTATCACAAATACTATAGTATGGATGCTATTGAGGAAATTTTGTCATTTGTATTTGTAAATCTCCTAAGTATTTGTTTTATTTTTTACTAGCACTTTTAAGATCTCAACAAACCATCATAAAGTATATATGCACAGGGCCTAGATCAGCCCATACAGGCTCCCTGATTGTCCCTTCAGTGTCTATGAGTCCCTAGGGACCCTGGTTAGATCCTGTGGGCCATGTTATTGTGGTGTCCTTGACCCCTCTGGCTCTTACAACCTTTCCTCCCTCTTTTCTGTGGGATTCCCTGAGCTTTGCTTCATGTTTGGCTGTGGGTCTCTGCATCTCAACCACCTTCCTTCCATAGCCCAGGCCCTTCTATCTAGGGAAAGTGCTGCCTATGGTTGCTAGGCCCTCCTGCATCAATTAGCAATTAAGAAAATGCTTCATAGACATGGCCACAGGCCAGTCCAATCGGGTCAATTCTTCCATTGGGGATTTCCTGTTTCCAGGTGACTCTAAGTTTGTGTCAAGTTGACAGCTGAAGCTAACTATGACACTAAGCAATGCTCTACTGCTGGGTTGTATCCCTAGAACGTCCTTGTTTTGAACCTCAGGGCCATATTTCTCTCTGCCCAGGATCTCTATCCATGTGCAAGAGATGGCTACCCCTGGGGAGCTGCTCGAGACCCAAAGGGGCAGTCCCATGGCCTCTGCAGAAACTCCAGCAGTTACCCAGCCTGATGAGCAGGACCCACATCCCGAAGGCCCTGGAACTGCATTGGAACACCAGATCCCTAAAGGAGCCAGTCCATTTCTACCACTACCAAAGAGGGGTAGCAGCAATGGAGGAGCAAGTGCAGAGGAGGAGGCGGGGCCTGGGGCTGAACCTCTCACAGGACCAGGCGTGGCCACAAGGGACTGGGGAGATGAGACTGTTGGGACCACGGACCTGCTGCAAGAAACAGACCCAGGAGCAGGAAAGCCTGAGCCTGGGAAGGACCCTGCAGCCAAGGGCTCAGGGGGAATTGAAGTCGGAAGGAGGATGCCTACTGCTGCAGAGGCTGCCGTCATGGTTCTGGGTAAGTGAGGCTGTGATCCAGCTCATCACGGCCTTGAGGTGAGTGACTGGAGCCTTCCTTCACCTTCCATAGATTGTGTGGTTCTGAGGAAGCCTAACTCTCTCCTGGATAGTTAGAGTCCAAGAAACAGAAATGTGGAAGGGATTAGACTTCGGTCTTTGATGGTTGGGAAGTGGGAACCTCTGTGGCCCAACTGGGTAGACTTCTCAAAGCAACTTCCCTACTTGAGGGTTCTACCACTGGCATCATTCTAAATGAGGACAGGCGAGCATGCAGAAAGCAAGAGGGCTAGGGATGTAGTCAATTGCTAGAGTGTTTGCCTAGCTGGAGCTGTGGCTTTGATTCCCAACATTGCAGAAAACCAAATGTGGTGTTGCGCATCTCTAATCCAAGCTTGTGGGAGATGGAGGTGGGAGGGTAAGTTCAAGGTCATCTATAGCTACGTGATGAGTTTGAGGTCAACCTAGATCTCCCCTCAGAGACAGGGTGGAGAAGAAAAAGACACTGACTGATATGTGTAAGACACAGTGCACCATTCCCACTGCCATTTGCAATAGCGAGGAAGTGTTGAGAATGACCCACTTGTCTAACCAGACAGGTAGCAAGCATCTCTGTGTTCTTCTACTACGAAGAACTTCAGCACCAATGGTTTGGGAGTCTCCCTCCTGGTAGGAGGGTGCATACAGGATCGTGGAGCACTCTGCACTCAGGGAGCATACAGGATCGTGGAGCACTCTCTGCACTCAGGGAGCATACAGGATCGTGGAGCACTCTCTGCACTCAGGGTGCATACAGGATCGTGGAGCACTTGCTGCACTCAGGGAGCACACAGGATCGTGGAGCACTCTCTAAACTCAGGGAGCACACAGGATTGTGGCACACTCTCTGCACTCAGGGAGGACACCGGATGCTCCCAGGACAAGTGTGAACAGATGATGACCCAACCATTTGTGCAGAAAACACTTTGTAGCATCATGACTATTGCATGTTTTCCTTTTCTTTAAAAAATAATTTCATGTGCTATTTCTAGGTATTCATATTAACCAATTAAAATGAAATCCTAGGGCCATTTCATCTGGTAAAGGCATTTCTTGCCCAGCCTGAGTTCAGTTCCTGGGACCCATATGGTGAAAACTGAACTAGCTTCTGAAAATTATCCTCTGACCTCCACATGTATATGGCATGGTATGTACATGTGTGCCTGCGTGCGCGTGCATGCGCGCACGCGTGCACACACACACACACACAGAGCAATAAAATTAAATAAAATTAAAAAGAAAAAGAAAAAAACCCAATCCTAAATGCCTTTCCTCGCTGAGTTTCCAAGTGCTGGCTGCCCTTTGCTTCCCTTCTAGATCTATTATCCCTCCTCACCAGCCCATGCCCTAAGAGAAGCTCTCTTGCCCTCTGGGATCTAGTTGAGACCAGCTATCAGGGGGCCAAGGCTGAGCGGTGAGGATGGTGTGCTTATTTTTCTAACAATCTCCCCTTTACGATCCCCTGACTGCCTCCTATAGTTTCGTTGCCTTTGAACACAGCCACCTCATGAAAATCTGCTCACTGATGCAGTGAGCTCGGCTCCCTCTCCTGACAAATGTATGGCTCCAATGGGGGTGACGCTAGAGTCAGGGCTCCCACATGCTGGGACTGTAAGAAGGGCAGTGCTCTTGGCACCTGGTAATCCAGGTGCCGCTTACTGGGTTTAGGAGGGGGAGACTATTTGTAGGAGACTCATGGGTTCTTCGGCGTCTCTCTACAGACGACAGTGCAGCACCCCCAGCCCCTTTCGAACACCGGGTAGTGAATGTCAAGGATACCTCGGTCTCAGCAGGCTACACAGTGTCCCAGCATGAAGTCTTGGGAGGGTAAGTACAGCATCCGCCTGGGCCAGGGGCAGGGACTGGAACACAGAGGCTGACCGCACAGAGAAAGAACAGGGGTCTCCCTGGGATGCAGGAGACTGCATGTATGAGGGAGGAGAGGCGTAGGAGACCCTCAAAGCAGGACGTGGGAAACACTCCTGAGGTAGCAGGGGTGCCAGGAGTGGGTGTGGTCAGAAGGCTGGTATGACAGGAGTGAGTAGGGGGTATTCGCACATGCAGAATAGCCCGTGGCAAGGTCAGGAGTTTTCCCCTTAGACTCTACAGTAGATCGCATGACTGTGGGGGGTGAAGAAGTGATTTTCTAGACTTCGGGTTAGCCCGGGGGTGAGTGATGACTAAGCCTGTGGTGTAGGACAGCCCACATGGTGTGTGTGAGAGGAGGAGCAGAGGCCCTCGTGAGGTGGTGAGCCCTGCATATTCTCCTCTTACTGTGTCCCTCTGCCTCTGTAGGGGCCGGTTTGGCCAGGTGCACAGGTGTACAGAGAGGTCCACAGGCCTTGCACTCGCAGCCAAGATCATCAAAGTGAAGAGCATCAAAGACCGGGTAAGACATCTGCCCTGGGCCAGCCAGATCCTTCTACCCAAGACCTAGCACCTGCTCTAGTCCCATCCGTGCCAAGCAGGAAACTTGGTGTATTCCCTTCTTCTCTTCCTGGACTCACACACCGCTCACTGAGTCACCCATGTTCCTTACTCCAGACCCCATTTCTGTGGATGGCCTGGCATGGCTCTGCCAACATGTTTGCAAGACCTTGGGCACCAAGGGCTTTTCCTTCTTGGGCCTCTGGTCTGTGAGATGAGCGGGTGTCTGTGAGGTGAGCGGGTGTCTGTGAGGTGAGCGGGTGTCTGTGAGGTGAGCGGGT